>JABUQX010023753.1:0-32482 GCA_015478945.1 Trachelipus rathkii | reverse complement strand
ATTATTATTATTATTATTATTATTATGAATGGGCCTGAATAAAAATGGTAACGAACATGATAATTTAAAATAATAAAATAATAAATAATAATTAATAAAATAATAATAATCAATAATAAATAATAAAATAATAATAATAATTTAAAATAATCATCATAGAACATCTGTATTTTAAATTTTTGTTTGCAAAAATGGAAAATTTATGTAAAATAAATTTATATTTTGCAAAAAATGGAAAATTTATGTAATAATGATAATAAATAATAATAATAATAAATAATATTATTATTATTATATTATTATTATTATTATTATTATAATTTGTCATATTAAATTAAATAAGCTAAATTTAGTGCTCAACAAGTTTACGTAGGCGTACAATAGGCCATGTGGAGTGGGAATCGGGGAGTCGAGATCGGAGCGGTTGTTTCTAAAATCGACTCTGGAGTCGCGGAGTCGTTGCTTTTTATATCTATTTAAAAACAAGGGTAATAAAATTATTTTTTCGTCAACACATCATATAATTTATATAGAATATAAAAAAAACATACGCTTCAAATGTGAAGCAGCATTTTATGTGAAAATATATTTACTAATTATTCTCACTTTCGTACTACACGTTTGTACATATATATATATTTGTGTAGGTATTTATTATATATATATATAACTAATATATAAAATATATATAATATATATATATATATATATATATATACTATATATATATATATATATATATATATAAATATATAAGTATATATATATAATTAATATATATTATATAATAATTATATATATATATACGTATATATATATATTATATCATTCACATATTCATGAATATAATCATGACTTTTGATTTAATAAGTTTAGCATTAGGATTACACATGAGGTGAATAAGGTCAACATATGTTGCTAACTGAAGGAAAAACTTAATTTTCTGTCATTTAATTTTCTGTCATTTTGACATTCCAAAACGAAAAATCCGAAGGTGAAGTATTTTTTTTTAATGGTATAAGAGCAATAAAATTAAAAGGACTTTGAGATCCCAAAGAGTCAAGAGCCGAACAAGAATGACAGGGAAACCAAGCATTGCGAGTAGTAGTAGTAGCAGGTTTCAAATTAATTTGCAGCACATATTATGAAGGCAGAGTTTTCTTGTAAATATTACTACTAGACCAAATTAGCAAATAGTATAAGCATTTAAAAACAAAAAAATCACAAACTAAAATAAATTAACTAAAAAGCAGGTTTAAAATCATGGCAATGCAAATTAATGCAAAACTTTTTACCTGAAATTCTGATATAAATATAAACACCTCAGGAAATATTTAATTTAAAAAGTAGGTCACATCAGTTTTTTTTTTTAAAGCACAAAATAAAAAGGTTTCAATATTATCCAATTATAACAACAACCATATTTAAAAATTGTGGAAACACTACGATAGCAAAAGCAGTAACTATACACGATATATATATATATATATATTATATATATTATATAATAATATATATATATATTATTATATAAGATATATATTATATATATATCTATATATAATAATATATAATATATAATTATTATAATATTATATATATAATATATATATATATATATATTATCATAGATATATATTATATAATATATATATATATATAATATATATACTATATATTATATTATATATATATATATATAATATATATATCGCGCATATAAAGTAGCAAAATTAGCATCAAAAACTTAGGATTAATACGTGCCAAACATTTCATACTTTGGAATCCCAAAGAAAAGCTGCAAAAAAGCCTGAAGAGCATAAAATGTTATTAGCTCAAATATGGAAAAATATTATACTTTTTATACTTAAGCCTAATAAAGAATGTGTTAAAATTTGGTGCTTACAAAGTTCAGTAAATAGTTTAAAATAAAAATTAATACATACAAAATGTCAAGGAGGAAATCCTTTATAACTGGGTTATATAAATGTAAATATATATATATATATATAAAATATAAACTGCCGTTTCTAAATTTTATTTATTTCAAGTATTAAAAAGAAAAATGTAAAAAACAAAAAGCAAAAAAAAAAAATCTGGTACCTTTTATCCTTTCGTGCTAAAATGGCAACATTGTCAGATCCAGAATTGATACCTAAGTAAGCCGCTTCTCTTTCCACTTGTCTCAATTCCTTCTTCCGGCGAATTTTTGTTTTTTCTTCTTCCTGTTAATAAGAAATTTACTGAAGAAGAGTAAAACAAAGTGTGATACTGTAGCATATTAATTCTCTATGTTTTCAGATAGTTTATTTTCTGCAATAATCAAATAACTTGAAAAGGGTGATAAAAGGGGTGTGGGGCTCTTTTTCTTTTTTTAGTTACTACTAAGGAGAGATTGGTAATGATGTATACTTTTAACTGCAAGAGTTACATATCCCAACTTTTCCCATGAGAGGGAGTTACAAGTCATTACGAGTGCCCTATATTTGATGTTGACAAACATGAATTAGACTATCAAATAGGTCTCGGGACACACAAATCAAACAATTATTCGATTAAATAATCGATTTTTGAGAAATTTTGACAAAGGAGCATCACTAATAAAGATGTGTTATATCAAGTTATATCTTATTTACCCAAGTAACTAGTCCTAATCGTATATAATGGTAAGGACTATTTACATTTCAAATAAAATTAATTTTATTCGAATTGTGAATATGATTCTGCTACACTATTTCCGACTGCAATCTAAATCAGTCCAATAAAAAATAATAAACCGCCTTATACTATTGCTACTTTTAGTATTGCTACTTATAATGCTTCTACCATTACTACTACAACTAATATTATTAGTTGCAGCATCTCTTCGTTCTCTATAAATTTTGCACAAATGGAAAATCTCATTAAAAATAATTCTTCTGCAATTTATTTACAAATTTCACATATATTACCCACCAAAAATAATTTCAAAATAATAATAATAATAATAATAATAATAATAATAATAATAATAATAATAATATTAATAAGTTTAATATTAATAATAATAATAATAGATAATATATTAATAATAATAATAAAATAATAACAATTAAATTATTATTATTATTTTCACATTCAATTTCTCAAATTTATTTGGGAATACTTTTGGATTCAAAAATATTACAATTTTACAAAAAGTTACAATATTACTATGAATATACATAGGGATTACATTAAACTGCCCATTTTAATTCAAAGGAGGATGCTGGGGTAACAGTTTTGTTTCATTTAAGCCCATTAGTTTATATATATATATATATATATATATATGGTTACTTAATTCATATACTTATATATTATATAGATTATATTATTATATTATATAATTATTATATACTTATATATATATATATATATATATATAACTGTAGTAAGAAGAGGAATAAGAGAAGAATAAACGAGGGAGGAGGAGGAGGAGGGAAAAGGAGAAGAAGAAGGAGAAAGGAGGGAGGAGGAGGAGGAGGAGGAAGAGAAGGAGAAGAAGGAGGAGGAGGAGGAGGTAAGAAGAAAACAACAAAAAATGCTTACTGTTCAGCTAGTTCCATCTCTAACTGAGTTTGAGCTCTTGCTGCCTCTTCATCTTCTCTAAGCTGTTCTGCTCTTGCTTGAGGTGTATCTTTTCTCAAAATGGCATTACGTTCCCGATTATGTCCTAGATGATGCTGGTCTAATAAATAAAATATAAATAAATATACAGTGTCTGGTGGTAGGTATCTATGTATTAGCAGTTGCTACCGAGTCTAATTTGTTTATTTTTCCTTTTAGTTAACAATATTCCATTTTATATAGCATATGACACTAGTTTAAAACTTTAAAAGACACATAAACAGCACCATCATGTGTGGAAGGATATTTACAGTATCAGTTTTATAATGAGGCATATTAATGTACACTAAGTATTAGTGACACAGTAAATATACAGTATATATGTCCCTCTCCTTGAATAGGGCTTTGCTTGTGTGTGGTGACAAAAGTGTGAAAAAACAAAAACCAATTCATATACAGTGATTTAAAATGGTAAGTTCAAGTAAAAAATATTATCTCAAAAGTTCAATTGAAAATATTTAAGTATCTAAACTCATAGCAAATGGTGATGAGTAAAGGATTTTTCAACATTTCAACACAGAAAAACTAACATAAGTATAAAGTAGCGAATGGGGTGTATAATAAACGAATTCTATGTGAAGTTGTGCATGCAAGAATTTATAGAAGAAAAGATCACAGTTGAGAAACTCTTCAAGGATTATTATTATCTAAAAGTTGGTTCTTGGCTCCTCAAGGAGTTTCTCATCAAACAGTAAGAGCTGGATCATCAAAGATATATAGGGGTCAGTTGACAAAATTCTCACTGCAAAGGAAGTCTGGGCCTTTTCTGCTCTGCTACTAAACTCGAGAGGATTGAAAGAACTTTAGAAGAAGCAGCTGTTTCGGGGGGAAGATCAGCATAAATATCATATTGCTCAATTAGTATTAATAGTAATTTGCAATTACTTGAGAAGAAACTACCTTCATGTAATGCTAATCCAGCAAAACATTCAGAAAAGGCCACCAATAACATAACTCAGTATCAAGTACCATCCCTGATCGAATGAAACTCAGATAACAAAGCTGTGTTTATGCTTAACACAAATGCTAATGCATTAGGTCTTAATATTGAGCAGCTCAATGTCAAATGCTCATGTATTTCAAATCATGTTGGATAGTGAGCATGGAACAAGTATCTGAGTTCGATTATTTAGGTTATATGTTGGATGAAAAGGGAATGGATGATGTCAAATTGCTGAGTGTAGTAGGAAAGTTGTAAGTGGTAGAAAGGTGGCTGGTGCAATTAAATCTTTAGTGAATGAAAAAGGACTAAGCATTGTGTGGGGTAGGGTTCTGCATGAGGGTATGTTGTTAACTTGTTACCCATGTTAATGCATATATATCAGCAAAACTATGGTGCGGAGTAAGAGATATAGATCTAAGGTGCAGTCTGTTAATATGGATTATCTTAAGGGAGCTTGTTAGGGATAGTGAGAAGAATTGATTAAAATGAAGAAAAAGCAAAAATAACCTATCCTTGGAACTGTATGTAAAATGTTTGTGGGCTGTGTGGTGTGAAAGGCATGAATAATTGAATAAATGAGAGTATATTAAGATGGTTTGCCCATATGGGGATGGATGAGTCAGCTAATTGTGGATGTATGGAGATTACTTTGTTGGAAATTGACAGGCTAGGAGACCAATGAAAAAGTGGATTGAGTCAATAGAAGAGTGTCCAAAGGAAATGAATGTGAATTTGGTTCAAGCAAGAAGAATGGTGCAAAATAGGAGTGAATAGCAGGGTTTTGTGAGGGGGGTCCAGGGGATGAACCTTGATGAGATACCACACTGGTGGGGTGGGGGGGAGTTTGTTGAAGTATTGTGAAGCCCTAGGATGGATTTTTGATCACAATGGGCTCTATCCTTAAGGATATGATTGGCTTTCCTTTTGACTTACATCATGTTCTACTTAACTATTCTGTTTCCGGTGCATATATATATACTGTGTGTATATATATATATATTAGGGATGTACCGATACCAGAAAAGAGGCCGATACCGATACTCTATTTTTTAAGCGGGTGCCGATACGATACTTTAATTAATATAATAAATACACAGTAATAAGATAGAACATTTGTGTACTGCTAGGCAACTCAAGATTGCATTCCCAGTACAACCAATGCTTAGTTATTTATATTTCATATTTGGTTGTGCCCAAGTATATTTATTTTATAAATTAAAAATAGTTATCTTTAAGGAATAAATAAATGCAAATATAATAGTAATAACTTTATGTTTGTGTTTATTCAAAAAATATACTATTTCCATTTTCCAGTAGCGTATTAATAAAGTTTTAGCTACTAGCCTTTTTGCTTTAAAACTTGATTTACTACAAGAAAATTTCTTTAACTAGCTCGTACAATATTAAAGAATAAAAATAATGAAAGAAGAGACCTCAATTATCAGCCTAAAAAAGATTAAATAAAAAAAACCTCTATTACTCAAAACCATGACTAATAATTATTACTCCTTTAGCTAATGATAGCTCAGCCTTCCAAAAGTCGATTTGAAAATCACAAAATTGTGATAGCCCTTATCCAACAGCTTTTTACTTGTATCTGGCAAGAGCCTGTTCCCTTTTGGGTTGTTTACATTCCCTACCTACACTATTAAATATGCTCGCTTTTCGACTGTAATGAAGGAGTGCCTGATAATTATTGCCTGCAAGAAAACTGATAATAAGAAGAAAAACCTTGCCCAAATTTTCATAGCTTACCGCATGAAAGTGAATTCTCTCTGTTATGGCAGCTTCTCCATGTTTTTTTGTAGAGCCTCAATCTCCTCTTCACAGATGCCAAATTTGAATTATCTTTGCTCTGCTCCTAGATGACTGTCTCTTCAGTTTTTACGCTGAGGTTCCCTGGTGCGTGATTATCTTCTTTTGAATGTGAAATGAGATGTCAATGCAATTTCGGCCATGAAATTATCAAAGTCTAACAAACATATCCAAATCCTCAGCTTCAGTAGGTTTATTTGCTGGAAAAGCCACCATCGTCACTTTCAGTGCTGTTGCCAGGGTTGCAGATAAGGCGGCCTCCACTCTGTGATCTTTTTTTTTTTGTGTCAAGCGAACAAAGGCTCCCGGTTTATGACTACCGAAATGCGTTTACTCGAAGTGGCGCTCGTCGGCGCTCGCCATTTTGCGCGGGTTTCAGCGGACTTAAGGAATGTCCTTATTAGAACCTTTTATTTTTATTTTTTTACAGTTTTTCTACTACGCTCACCTGCAGAACCCTATTCAAGGAGGCAGTGGCGCTCTTAGGGCAGGCGGACACTGCGCGCCCAAATCAACCAGGGCACCGAGCCCTCTATAAGCGGCCTCACGCGCATGCAGAGGCTAACAGATTTAATGCCCCATATCGAGCTGCGGCCAACTATATATATATATATATATATTATATAATAATAATATATATATATATATATATATATTTTATTATTTTATAATATATATATAGATATTATATATCATATATATATATATAATTAAGGGCTATATATAATAATATAATATGTATATATATATATATAGCATAATATAAATATATATATACTATATAATATATATATATATATATATATATATATTAATATAAATATATATATATATATATATATATATAATAATATATATAATATATATATATATATATCATAATATTATATTACACATTCCAGGGTTAAAAACCAACGTTGTTAAATATTGTTGCCCAAAATTTTAATAATCTATAACTACTTGTGAACCCCCAGGGCCCGGCAAAGCCTAGGGATGCCATTGCCGCCCAGGGCCAACCGGCCAAACGTCTTAGAGCTCCACTACAAGGAGGGACGTGGAAACGCCCTCAAAAATTCAATCATTCAATCTAACCGCAAATTAACGCCGCATGAGACACAGACGCAAGGCTTTAAAGTGAGGGGAGATTAAATTCAGCATAGGAAACACAGAAAGATGGAAGAGAATTCCACAGAACAGAGGTGGCAGGAAAGAAAGAAGCACCGCAAGCGAATAGGTCATGGAGTTACTAACATCAACACCAAACTCATGTGCCGACCACAGCACCCCCTTGTGCTACACCGAGGGCGTCGTTTACAAAGGAGGTGGCACGCGAGGGGAAAGTTCCCTCGAGCACTTGTCGCTACGGTACCTATATAGAAAAGGTGAAATAAAGCACCAACATCGCGCCCGCAAATATAGAGGGGTCAAGCTGAACTAGAAAGGTACAGCGACAGTTTAATAAGTCTTTTGCGCCTTTAACTCGACCCTATCCAAAAGCCGGGTGAAAACCAGGAAGGCCCTCCCAGAATATCCAGAGCATACTCCATACCAAAGGGCGGATGAAGACCCTTAGTATAGCTGGAGGACTGAAGAAGAGGAAAAAAAGATACTCGCCGGCACAAAAGTTGAAAATGACTACGCAGTAGCTTATTGGTGCTGATTTTGAGGTTTTCATTTATATTTTTTTGGGTTTATGCTTAAGGACAAGGATGTTTTAATTGTCAACAGGAGAGACGCAGGAGAACCGTCCGAAAAAGATTAGCGAAAGTTAGGTGTCTTTAGAGAGGGAGATTTGTAGAAGCTTGGTTGTTCTTTTTAAAGAAATTAAATTTCACAAGTGTTTTGAGATTGACCCCAACCCTGAAAATTTCTATCTAGCAGCGAGAATATAGAATCGGAAAGATTAAGACGAAGGCAATTCTTGAAGTGCGTTTTTTAAAAAGAGGGGAAGCAGAATTGAAATTGAGTTTTTTTTTAAGAATATGAAGAGTCACGAGTCATTCGGGCCCATATGACGTGGATAGAGGCTGAAGTTAGAGTGCTAGTGAGATCATTGATGAAAAGCAGAATAAAGTAGGAGATATAAAACAGAACCCTGAGAACATCACCTCATGACACGAAAAGAAGAAGTCCGCCCCATCAAACAACAGCCAAACATTGAGCAGATTTGAAGAAAAAGCGATTGAAAAAAAAAAAGTAAGCAAAGCAGAAGAAAAAGAGAGAAACCAAAGTGACTGGGCGAGTTTGAGAGACAGTGTACGCGTGCCATACTCAGGTCAAAAATGCTTGCAGATGCAAGCGCCACCGCCATCAATCTCTCCCTAGCTTCCTGTGAGAGCCCCGAAAACCATAAATCTGGTAAATAGCGGAAAGTATATCGCCAGTAAGCCTCGAGCGCGCCGAAAGCCCTACTGGCAATCGGAAAGAAGGGAATTGAGATTCCAGATGACCATCTCTAAGAAGCGCTGGGAGTGTGAGAGTTGGAGAAATGCGATTTCCAAAAGATACTTAGAAAAAATACAAGTTAGTTAGAGCATACTAGGGGACTATAGTTAGAAAGGATCAGTAAGCCCAGGCATCCTTTTTCAGCGAATAGGCTTGGACATTTGACCGCGCTTCTAACACTGAGGAAAGTGTCTAGTATTGAGCCATAGAGAATACAGTTCTTTTGAACGCAGGGCCTTGGGGTCAACACGGGCAAGCAACACATTCCTAAAAACTCCGGAGAGGAATAGCCCATCCGGCGCCACCACCTCCTAACGTTCACTAGATTTCAGGAGCCCATGCACCCCATTTTCAAATGAAATTTCCAAAAGTAGTTGGTGGTAAAGGCATCAGGACACCTGCATCGAAGGAACGAGGAGGGAAAGAGGAATGCCAGAACTATCGTCCAGGTGGACATATGAGGTTTAGAGGAGGAAAAGAAAATAGTAGAGAGGCAAAGAGTGATAGGCCTTTTTTTCAACGCTTGGTCGCAGAGATTAAACAACAGAATCATCTCTCTAGAGCGAATAACGCCAGGAGCGAAAGGATGCATTACCAGAAGGTAGGTAGAGATGGGGGATGTTTTTCCTCAAGCATGGCTGCGACGAGATTTTTCAGTAGGGGAGAACCAAAGGAGCAGTCAGCGCAACTTCGTTTAATGAAAAATGGATGAAATCCGCTATTCTTCGCTCGAAGAGCGGTATCCCGACAACGAATTCCAGTCCCTGAATTTTGAAGAAAATTGGCAAGACGTCGCTGATAGGGCAGAACCCTGAGAATTTTCCACACCCGAATACTCAGCTGTGCTTCTCTAGCCTGCAATGGTCGAGAAAACAAGCACGATCGAACCATGGATTTTGAGGCGAAAAAGATTTAGAAGAAGAAATGAACCTCCTCATCCCATCAACAAATTACCCAGTTCCCACTTTATCGGCAGAAGCTGAATCGTCTTCAGAGTCAAAGCAGTCACTTCAATTATAGTTAGCGTAGCAAAGCCCCCCAATGCCCCCCAATCGCCACGATCAAATTGCCAGAAAAAAAACGCATAGGGCAGGATGGAAGATGTGAGCAAAAATATTTAAAATTAAGAGCATATAAGGTTGTTATCGGTCAGATTTACCGATAGAGTTGGAAGTGTTATTTAATGAGCAGCAGGGACTAGTGGTGAAAAAACATTAGGTCAAGTTCTGCTGTTCAAGAATCGCGTTGGGACCGAATCCGGAATGTATGACGGTCTTTATTTTAGTTGCTCCAGATCGTTGAGAAATACCTTGAATGATTCGGCTTCTCTCCCCAACCTAAAATCAGTATGACGAGGAACCCAACAATTCCAGGTTGCTGACATTGAAATCCCTAAAAATTAGAGGACCTCAGTATTGGATGAGAAGAATAGAACAGTCTCTTTGAGATAGTAGTTAAAGGTATCAAAAAAAAGCGCATGAAAATCTTTTCTTATTAGGAGCAACCAGTAGCAGAAGCATGCAGCATGATTTTGCTAGTAGAAAGCAATAAAATTTAAGCCCACAGAACATCAAAGTAGGAGATTTCGAGATTCTCGAAAAGTGTTATAGAAGACGTGTTTATATTTACATAGGAACATAACTCCAACCCTTCAGACGGGAAATATATAAAATAAGTTATTTATAGTTGGATATATTAAATGAGTTAAGGGATGAATTATTCTTACCCATCTGGGTCTCAGACAAGAGCAACAAAATTAGGTATTGAGTTAAGAGGTGGTATTCCATGCGATGCAGGCGTTAGAGCTGGCAAGTCATGATAGTCGGTAAAGTCCAAAAGAAAGCCACGCCCTGTCGTGCAAAAATCTGCTTCAATCACCCAACACCACAATCACTCACACACAAAAAAAATAACAAAAAAACAAAAACAGGACAAAAACCAGAAGGATAATGATGGAAAAAATATTCGCTACGCTTAAAACACTAAAATTTTAAAACCTGAAATTTTTAAAACGGTAAAACCCTAATTACAAGCAAATGATCTAAAAATGAATAACCTAGAAAGTTTAAAAACACTCACCCACTCACACGCTCTCACGAAATTGCTGTACCAAAAAAAGGAAAAAAAACATATACATTGATCAACTAAAAAAGCTAGAGATAAATCTGTATAAAATTATAATAATGGCGCTCAAATAGCCGCTAAATTTAACGCTAAAGCCATCAAGTTGAAAACCCTAAAAATCTAAGTTAAACAGGAAACCGCAGCCGAAAAAAAAAAACAACCTATACTAGCTATCTATCTCGCAACGAGATTTATTATAGAACTAAAAGTTTCTCATAATATTTCACCCCAAAGTAAGAAGTATCGCGCCTAATATCGGCCATATATAACCAATACCGATTACCCCCTTAAAACGCCGCATACTACGATACCGATACTATCGGTTCATCCCCCTAATATATATATATATATATATATATAGTATATAATATATATATATATAAATATATAATATATATAATATATAATATATTAAATAATAATAATATATATATAAATATATATATATTTTCAATATAATATAATAATATTAGTAATATGTACCGGAACCAGAAATTTTGGTTCCGGCCGGAACCGTTAACTATTCCGGAACCCTTGCAAAAAAGTTCCGCCTGGAACCGCGAATACTTTTCTTGACTTCCGCAACACCTACAATTTCTACTTTAAAACGTGGTTTGAATTAACAAGTGGAGCTCTCTAGAAATATCTAAGCCATCATTTGTTTGTCACCTCTAGTTTCTGTAATCCAAAATTGGAATAAGCGGCATCAATAAATTTATAAGTTAAAATAGGTAATATAGGAAATATATACATGGAGCGTTCACCGGGATGGTTTTTTTTTCAGAAAAGCATTTTTTTAAAAAGCATTTCTCAGAAGCGGTAACGTGTTCGAGGCATAAGAGATCACGTTTAACTTCAACAACTTTGAGAGCAACTTATTTTTCCTACACCACAACATTAATAATATCAAAAAATATCAATTTTTTTTTAAATAAGATAATTATGGAATCTTATTTTAAAATTTTTTTAAGTTTTTTAAATTTTTGCTTAAACAGCTTAGTTAATATTTTGTTTTGTAGTAATTTTCTACTTTAAAATACTAATTTCTCTTTAATAATAATATTAAAATAATAATAATAATAATACATCAATTAAATAATAATAATAATTAAATAAATAATAATTAATATATAATGAATAATAATAAAAATAAATAATAATAATAATAATAATAATAATAATAACACTGGCGAACAAAACTTTAGTCATTTTTTTGTTTTGATAAACTAGGTTATTATTTGATTATATTTGATGCTGCTGATTCAAAAAATGCTAATCGCGTTTTTGCAACCGCTATCACATCGCATTATGTGAGATATTGTTGTGTCAACACAAATTTGCTAAAATTTCTATTTATTTTTACCTTTTTATTAGGGGTCTGTCACAATTATCGGATATCAGCTATATAATATATATATATATAATATATATAATATATATATATTCTATATATATATATTATATTATATTAATATATACTATATATATTATATATATATATATATATTGGATATATGAAGGGAGACAAACAAATCAACAATGATATGATACATGCTCCTCTTATAGTATATGATTAAACATATAATAACAACGTAATGAAATAAGGGTAATATGCGAGACAACATATGGAAATGTAATGAAAGGAATGCGGGTAGTAATTTTAAACATACCTACGATCCGGTAGTAACTTTCTCTTCGTAGACGATCTACTGTGCATAGCGTCTGGAATATCCCTCATCAAACTCCCAATAATAGTCGGCCATCATATTGATATCCCACTTGCCTTGGTAAACGTTCCTTCCATGAACTTTAGAATATTGATGGAAGCGTTCACCCTGCTCATCAACAAACATCGCCTAGCTTACCGAAAATTGGCTTAGGTGCAGAATGTAAGCTAAGTTGCAAAACTTTTATACTCATTTTCTACATCCATGAAGAATGAAACTGTCTAGCCAGTTTCTGCTAACAATGTTTAGGCGTTGCTCGCTTCCTGTTCCCCAGAAAATTCGTACTACATCTGAAAAAGCATCCACGCTCTCTAGCCTTTAACACAGTCATTGTTGTAACAAAGGCACATCACGGAGGCGAGTGTCCGTAATTTGTCATGGGTCATCAAATTATCCAACTTTTTTCTTTTCGTCACTCAGACCAGGAAACGAGCATAAAACGTTGAGCCAATATAGCGGAAACATACACCATCATGGTCTAGGGCCCTTCAAAATTGTTTCATCAAACCAAGTTTTATGTGAAGTGGAAGTAAGATAATGTTTTCTTTCTGTACAAGTGGTTCACGTACGATGCTTTCCTGTCACCTGGGCGTCAATAGCGTTTCCCTCGGTGGCCATTCGCTTTTGGTCCAGTGATCCTTTGTAGCCCGCTGTCCCAATAGCACAGGAATCAGGGATATTTGGTGGAAACCTGCTTGCTGACCAAGCAGAATGTTTACCATTTTGAGTTTGACGCATATTAACCAACCAGCTGACCTGATATTGTAGCCTCTCACAAACTGTCTTGATATTTGCCAAACTCACTCTCATTCGTACGAGCTAACCCCTACTGGAAGCCGAAGGCATATCTGTTGCCGCTTGTGTAACGTACATCACTCACGTACGTCGTATGCGGGGAGAGTCCCATAAGCGAGTAGTAGGCCATGCAACTTCCACTGCAATACACAAAGGCTTACCATCTGACTGGAAGCAACCTCCGCAGCTCTGATTCTCTGTTTAAGATTAAAATGTTTACTCTGTGTGCCTGGCCTCCAGTAGGTCATTTTTATTGCAACCTCGAAGCCAAACAGTCAGAGGACAACTTCGGCAAAAATACAACTCTCGTACAAGATCGTCAGTTCACCCTGGGTAGACAATGACGGACCATCCGACTGTACTTTCAGATGGATAATAAACATCATCCGGGTCATTGGCGATCCATACATGTAGACGTACTAGAAGTTACCACATGCTTCGCGAATATCGACCGCAGTAAACTTGCAGCTACTGTAGATATATGCGGATTGTAACGTCTATACAGCCTACGTAGTGCGCACATGAATTTTGCTCATCCTAGCGCGAATATGCCAAAAAATACCGGATCCTGATTGCACGAAAAACGCGGAGTGATACAGCCAAATCCGAGATTATATATGGAATCAGCACCTACGCAAATTATTATATATCTGCTACAAAAGCCCATCCAAGAAAAATTTCAAACAAAAAGTATTACCAGTTAAAAATAATAATAATAATAATAATAATAATAATAATAATAAATAATAATTAATAATAATAATAATAAAATTAAATAATAATAATAATAATAATACCCTGAACAAATTTTATTTATCCCCGTCGTACATTCTAAAGAACGAATTCGAAAAAAGAAATCAAATTAATTAATTCAAGTGATACCTAATAAAAAAATCATTTACTTTTTATTTTTTATTTTTAGGCAAATTTTTTTTTCTAGACTAATAAATTAATCATAAGCTATCACCTAATTAATGATAAAGTATATTTCGTCTATATAATAAGTAAATTCATTAATGATTGATTCAAGTCATTTTTTAATAAAGAAATAAAAAAAATTAGAGCACTTATATATTAACAGTATATATATATAATTATTAAATACTTAATTAAAACTAAATAAAATTATATCCTACTAAAACCTATTATTAATTAGGTAATTAATTAGGATTATTTATTAATTTTTTACAAATAATAATTAAAAAAGCAATTTGCGTCTAAAAAATAAAAAAATTTTTTAAAAAATCTACAAAAAAAAAAAAAAAAGAACGCCCAACATTGCTCTAGACTCTTAGGGTTAATTAAAGCTATCGGTTCGAGGGTGAAAATATTGTTTCATATTTAAAGTTTTCGAAACTATAGAGTCGCGGTCATTTTATCATGATATTTGTTCACATATATCAGTTTTCTATATTATTTTTTATGCAAAATCATAACAGTAAATGACAAATAAATTACTGCAATTTTTTAAGTAAAAGACATTAAAAAAGTAGCAAAGATTGCCGCGTTAGTTCCGGGCCGGAACCAAGTTATTCGCCGGAACCGGAACTTCTAAAAAAATCGAGGTTCCGAGCGGAAGTTCCGGCCGGAACCTCGATCGTTCCGGTACATCCCTAATATATATAATATATATATTATATATTTTAATAAATATAATATATATATATACTATATATATATAATATATAATTATAATTACACATATTATATAATATATAATTATATATATATATAAAATATATATATATATAATATATAAATTTATATATAATAATAATATATATATATATATATATATAATATATATATATATAGTTATATAAATATAATTATTTACCGCGTTATATATATATATATATATATATATATATATATATATATATATATAATATAAGAATTACACAAAACAAAATAAAAAGTCATACACCCAAGTAATAAAAAGAAATAATATTGCATAAACCTTATTAATATATACCAAATTTTTTTTCGACAATAAAATGAAAGTGGAAATATTTACTAAACCCAAATAAGTAATGTGAAATTAGCTTACACTCTCGCTTTGATGTGGTAGACGATATGCCCAATGCTTGATCTTCATGCATGAGCCACTTCACGACAAACTGAAAGAAAGTAAATATACAGTATAACTTTATAACAATGTAAGATAAATTTTCAAACTTATTTATGATAGACATAGTTAATAAAACATTGAATAAACATTAGTGTGTTTGCATAAATCAATCCAACATGTACCAATTTTGTGAAAGCTAATTATATGCAATCTTAATTGTATTTTCCAGAGTTGGAAATGAATTGATTGAGAGAAACTCAAAAGCCCACTACAACGGCTACTGGAGCAAAAAATTTTTTATTTAACTTCTTTTTAAATACCAATATATATATATACCACTATATAATATATATATATATATATATATATTCATATATATATATATAATACTATATATATATATAATATATATTATAATATATAATAATATATATACGGTATATATATATATATATATATATATATATATATATTATATATATATAATATAATATATAATATATATATATATATATAATTAATATATATATATATATATATATATATATATATATATATATATCATATTAATATATATGAGATGTACTAATAGTATCGGTAATCAGCCATTTTTTTTTTTCTGCGTATGCGTATTGCTAATAATGGCCGATACTTGACCGGGATACTTGCGTACTTTTTGGGTGAAGAAAAGAATTATAGAGCAAACTTTTAAGATTTCAATAATAAAACTTAGTTTTGCAGATATATTATAAAAAGCGTTCTAATAAGGAATTCTCTTTTAAGCTAGGCTGAAACCCACAAGAAATGTATCTTGGAAGGTGAACCACTTCCAAAATGCATTTTTTAATAGCATAACCGAGGAGCTTGCTGGCGCATACAAAAAAAAAAAGATTCACAGAAAGAAGTAGAAGCCGCCTTATCAACCTGGTAATAGCACTGATAGTGACGATGGTCGCTTTTCAGCAAATAAACCTACCTGAAGAAAGAAGAGGATTAGCGATTATGGTTTAGACTTTGATACATTCATGGCCGAAATTGCATTTGACATCTCATTACCCTTCAAAGGAATCACACCCAGGAACCTCATCCATAAAACTGAAGAGACAGTCATCAAGGAGCAGAGATAATTCAAATTACACATCTTGGAAAGAGCGAGATGAGTGTGGCTCTACGGAAAACATGATATGCTGCCTACAGAAGAGAATCCTTTCATTGGTGGCAGGAAAAAGCGGCAAGGTTTCCCATTATTATCAGTGCATTGGCAAGCAAATATTTATCAGCCCTCCCTCATCAGTCGAATGAGCGCAGAGTATTTTTTAGTGTAAAAGCGGGGAAATGTAAAACTAGAGGGATCGGTCTACCAGCGGGAATTCTGGTCAGGCCGGAATTTAAGGATTTTTCTGTTTCGTGTATTTTGGTAAATTGGAATTACTTCCAAATCTACTTCTTGTTGAAAAAAATTTTAGTGGAAGGGATTTATTCTATGAAACCCATAGCCCATCTTTTAAACAAAAATTATAGTAGCCTTCTGTGCTAGCATTCATTACACAGTGTAGCATTCCATAAACATGCTCATTGCTATGAGCATGTTTTAGGGACTGTGATACTATGTAAACTTATCTGACAGAAGCCCTAGCGGTGCTTTGTGTGCATTGCCAATGAACATGTTTGGTGCATGGTTTCTATTGGCTTGACGGGACAGTCTCAAAGGTCTTCTTACTGCTCTTTTTATTCTAAATATATGTTCTAATGTCTTTCCTTTGACATCGGGGCCGTGGCGGTCGCGCACAGTACTCTAGTACTGCCTAAATATAAGCTGTTATACCTATAACTATTGTGCAGTTTACTTTTAGACATTAAGAACATTAAGAAATATAGAGACAGTTAAAAAAGCAACATGGGCCTTATCGACCCGGTCAACCCAGCTACCCCAACAAGTGCTCATGCCAAAATTCACAACCAAAGCCCCACCCAAAAAAAACCACAAAAGTCACCCCACGCCGGCTTGTTACAAATTGTTTACTGTATAACTACAAAAATCCACCAATTATGGCTCACACACGTCCAAAACTAATGATATGTATAAATATGATCCCAACCATCCACATGCATTAATAACAAAGTTATGGTTATGGTTACACATGTCATCTAACATTAATAAAAACTAACTATAAACTAAAAAACCCCGCCAATTTGGATCGTCCCAATATATTAAGATAAAACCCACCCATCCATTAAACCTGAAAAATCTAACCCTGTTTTTTTTAATATAGTTGCCCAATACGAGTCACAACTCAACAACCTCCTCTTGGCAGACTATCCAAAATTTAAAACAACCCTATTGACTGAATACGCATGGCTTTCTATATATCAGCCATGGCATGCTTTCTCTTAATTTTCTATTATGCCCCCTGGTCCACGTGTCCATGTTCTACTATGAAATATTTATTGGTCCAGTATTTGCAATAAGATGTAAATATTTGTAGACTGTGTATCACTGTCCCCGCATGAGAGAATCGCCTATCTACAGAAAAGATTCTCCCTCCTTCAGCCTCTCCTCATTACTCAGCTATAACCCTCAAACCCAGAAATCATTCCTTTGTTGCTTCTACGCTGCACTTCGCTCTAGCAATACCTAAGTCTTTTCGTTTAAAATAAGGGTCCCAAAACTTAGGCACCAATACTTCGATTACTAGGCCTAACATAGCTATTATACCCAGTTTAACTTTATACTCCTTGCTGTTCTCTGTAAACAACCATTGCGATTATGATGCCCAGGCATCCTTATTAGCTGTTATTCTAGCTTCCAAACACTGATTAGCTTACTACTTTCCAAATTACTGCTTATAAAATCACACCTAAATCTTTTTTTGGTGAACAAACTCAAGCAAATCCCCATTCATATCGTAGTTAAAACTTTTATTTGAAGTAACCATAGGTGAAGAACCTCAAAATAACCTTTACACTTTTTACGTATTAAAATGCATTTGCCACCTTATCTGCCCACCCAGAAAGTTTATCAAGATCATTTGAAGCTTTATGGGCATACCTTCACTATTCCTAACTGAGGTGGGCCACTTTAGTATCATCTGCAAACTTAGAAACCTGGCATTTAAGTCCCTGGGGTCTAAATCATTATATATATATGAGGAACAATAGTGGCCACAGCACTGAACACCCTGTGACACCACTCTTTCACTATTTCCCATTGCATGATTGTATTTCCCATTTAGTTGTACACAATTGTTCTATTTCGCAACCACTCTTTAATCCAAACATGTACCACTCCCACCGTATACCCACATTGCAATACTTTTTCATCAGCCTTATGTGGGGGGAACGAAAAGCTTTACTAAAGTCTAAATATTTACAATTGTAAAATACTGCCTCGGTCAATGCAAGTCAGTAAATGTATTCCATAAAATTCTCTAAAAGGTTTTGTCTGACATGACCTACCCTTTGGTCATACAATACCTTATCCTGGGAGTCATACAAAACCTTGTTATCTTCTAAATATTTCTCTATTTTTGACCTTTCAGTAACTTTTCCAAGAACCTTATACAACAGAGATGCTTAAGCTAACTGTGCCCTATAATTTCCCGAAAACTTCCCTACTACCCTTCTTCTTATAAAATTAGGCGTGCACAACATATGCCATTTTCCAGCCCATCTGGTACCTCACAAATGTTATAGCAATCGCTTAAAAATCAAATACAGTGCCTTGCAATGCTGTTGCCACTACCCCTTTCAGAATTCTAACCAATATACCATCAGGGCCTAAGCAGCTACTTGCGAATCAATATGATCTATAAACGTTTAATATATCTTTTACGTCAAATTTCAAATTCTCTAAGTCTATTTGTTACATGCATACAAGAACTATTAGTCTCTGAACAATTATCTAATCTTTCCGCAGTAAACACTGAAGCAAAATTAAGCTATTAAAATGTTGCGACCAACTCCTTACTGAACTCACTAAAATTTTCGTCCTATCAATTTTAATAATTGGACCAATTGTTCCTATCTTACTTTTAATTAAAAAAGCTTATAAAAAACTTTTCACGTTCTTATTACTATTCCTTGCTAAAGGATTAATTTCTGCCTCTCTCTTTGCCTTTCTTATGGACTGGTTAAGGTCATTTCTATTTTTCTATAATTTTCTAAATATCTTCCCTATTTACTACCCTTGAATATTTTTAAAAACATCTACGCTTTTCATTAATTTTTCTCTCTTATCTCTCTTCCTATTCCACCAAACAGGTTTCTCTTCGCCACCCTAGGGTTTATCTTTGAAAACATATCTGAACTGTGATAATATTCATTTAAAATTGTTTACGTTAAAATGTTTCCCACAATGATAAAACAGTTTTGTCTTTAAAACTCTTTACTCCAAGTCAGTTGTACCAAAGTTTGGCAAATTTGGTAAAATCGCCATTTTCGGAAATCTATGATCTTTCCTTATTAACTTGCAATGTGGGCCCAGATATCACATTCAAATTAAATCTAATTATATATCATGGTCACTAAGTCCTAAATTCTCCTCAACTCTAACTCATCCACCAACTTTCACCATAAGTTAATTATTAAGTCTAATTAGTGATCATATCTATGTGGGTTCGTTCTTGACCACTGGGCGTCAAAAAGTTGTCTAATACATTTATTAAATTGCAGAAACTTACCTAAAGTCCATTTATTAGACAGGGTAACCCATAATGACCAGGAAAAATTAAATCACCCATTAGACTATACCTTTTCAATTACTGTGGCATGCTTGTTCTCAATTCTTTCACAATTCAGGCCAATCTAATTCTGGACTCATAGCCAGCGAGCTCTATAAAATGCCCCTATTCTATTTGATTTATTGTATATAAGGATATTAACCCTTTCTCTCATGAATTAATATTTTTTTTTAAAGTAAGTATTTAATACAGATTGAATATGCTTTTAACATTTAAAGCGCCACACCACACCCTTCTTTCCTCTACGCTGATATAAATAAAGTGGAATATCCCTCTAATTTCATATTCCTGACAGGAGTCTCCCAATATTCTTCATAACGCTCCATGCCTCAGTTATTGACCAAATAATGTCCTAGGATCTCTCATTTATGGCTATAACTAATCAGCCTCAATCCTTTTTATGATTTCTTAAACTTCCTTGCTCTTGTAAATGACATTTGCCATTGTGTAAAAACCTTAGCATACTTATTGCGTTTTCTTCATTGCCGTCCATCCGTGATATGCCGCCGCTTGTGAGCATGTGAGCAAGTTAAAGAAATAAATGACTCATTTGAATATTTAGCCTGCCAATATCGGTATTATAGCCAGTTTCAAATCATTGGAAGCCAATTGAAACGTCACATCGTTCAAAAAAAAATTTTTTTTAAGTTCAGAAAACTTAAGTTAAGTTAAATTGCAATTTTAAGAAAATTGTTTACTGGCAAGCTTCTGGCCATAATTCCAGAAGCTTTGCTACTAGAAGGAATTTTTCTTTAAAAAACTTATTCTTAAACTTAAACTAAAACTGATACTTAGAAATTTTCTTTGAACTTAGAAAATTTTCAGGTTGTATGATTGAAAAAGGTCGCAATTTAAAAAGCTGCCAATTTCCCCCCATATATCTGTAGTAAAATGATATCTGATCAGCCTTAAAACTTCTCGAATAATGCTGATCTCAATTTACTTATGAAGTGGTGACATCTCATTACAAAATTTGGTTGCAAGATCGGGCAATTAAGTTTTATGAAATTACCAAGCTCGTCAGTGATTGTGAATGGCATAGTTACTCATTGCCAATAAAATTTTAATATTCATTCTCAATGAAAATGCCCCTGTGATTTGGGTCATTAAATATTGACATAACTGTTCTTCTTTTTTTTTTTGGGGGGTTGAGAAATTTTCCTCAAGACTCACTTCTTTCACGGCTTTCGATCTTTCGATATTTTGGGGTGTCCTCTGTCTCTAGGAAAATACAGGACTTCTCCCTCAGTTTACTATCCCAAATCGGTGTTTGATTCATTTCCAGGCTATTCTCTTCCGCGTGATAATTTTCCATATGCTTATTGAGTGCGCTTGCATAAATGTTTTTGGTGTTACGGCCCGTATTAGAATTTTTTCTGAGCATACTCTTACACACTATTTTTTTTCTTATAAAATTTTGTAATATATTAATAAAAAATCTTTTACGAATGGCATCCCTGTTCCTCCTCCTTCTCCTCTTCAGGTCTTGCTCCTATGCCTTTTGTCTGCTGATTACATTGCATGGGTGCATGGTCTCCTGAAATCTATTAAACTTAGGAAGGCAGTGCCCGGATAGCGTACCTTCCCAAATTCATTCGAGGGAATGGTTTCCTTCTGCTGCTTATCCCCTCCCTCGCTCTCAACTAATTTGTATTCTCTGGTATCGTAATACTAACCACTTTCCCTCAGTTTACTATGTGAAGCACGCACATGGTGGTCAAACCAGATCCGCAAAAAAAAAGAAGCCCGCCTACTGATCCTTCAAACTATCACCTATAGCTACTCACTAGTATTCTTTCTCAACTCCTAAGGCATCTTTGAAACACTGTCTTAACTACTCATTTTCTCTTAGCATGAACTGCCGAAATTCTCATTCAATTCTTTCCAATTGGCCAGTCTAAGGCTTTCGGCCGTGCGCCTTGAGGTAACTACCTGGCGAATATATAAACTTTCCTTTCTTACTGATTCTATGGTTTTCTGCCCTTAGGAACTATGGGAAGAGACTTGCATGGTGGAGCTGGACATATCCAAAACCTTTGACCGGGTGGTATGGCACGCGTCACTCCTCTCCAAGCTCCCCTCCTTTGCGTGTTCCTCCTTTATCTCTTTGCTTACTTATGCTGTCTAGTTTTCTTCAAAATGCTCAAATACGGCATGTTAACGCCGGACGAAATTCCTTTCCTGTTTGTTAATAGTGGTGATTCCTCAGCGGCTTCTATTATCTTTTCTACTTTCATTAATGATCTTCTCCACCTGCAAATCTAACTTTATCCACTCATTTAAATTGTCTGCATCCCTTTCTTTTACTCCTTAAGATTGCATCTCGGCTTAATTTTTACCGCCATTCTATTCTTGCTTGATCTTTGTAGAACTGATCCGGGGGGCGTCGTCTCAATCTGCTGAATTTTTCAACTCTCTTTAAAAACCCAAATTCTTCAAATCATCTCTCTTTCTAAAACACCTTCTAACTTTCATATCTGCTTTCGACGGTTCTCTCGGCTCTTCCTGCTAACAATATAAAAATCCTTTTAAATTAACAAATAAACAAAAAAAATTTCATTGGGAACCTCACCATCACGATAGTTGCTAGGCGCTGCCTCAAAGAAACTGCGGCGAGGTTCTGTTTAGACTGTGAGGCGACCTTTTTTTAACTCTTTCTCAATTACTAACCATACTATAACAAGGCGCCCTTCATGCCGCCCCATGTATGGAGTACTACTCCATATGTTGGGAGGGGGAGGCCTTTAGTTACACCTGCGGGCTTTGGATAGTGGTCGCAATTCAAAGGGGATAAAGACTTCTAAAACTATCCCGTCACTTTCCGCTTCACTTCGGACCTCCTAATCTTTTCGGTGCGATGTGTTACCGCTGCTTATCTCTTTTCTTTCTATAGTCGCTTACCGCAGCGGCAGGTGGCTTGAAGAACTTATTCACTCGCATACCCCATCCTTACTACGCCCTCATAGCACAAGGTGTTTGTCTGCGCATGAGTTTTGTGTTGATTATCCAGGTAAACTCCCAGCGTGTAGTTCACTGCACGTGCTTACTTCTCTTTCCTATGCCACCTCTGCAAATTTCCTGTGAAATTCTCTTCCATCTTCTGTTTCCTGCCTATTTAATATTCCCTCACTTCCAAAGCCTGCCCGCATCTGTTGCCTCATCTGCCTCAATTTGCCCAATGTTGGCTAGGCTTCTGAAGTTGTGCAACACCCCTCCTTAGAATAGCGGCTCTAGCCCGCTGAGATGGTAGTGAGATCGGCCTGTAAAAAAAAAAATTCAAAAACAACATAATAATAATATACTCCTTGAAGAAATAAAGATAGATATCATTTTAATACTCAAATTCAAAAATTCTCTCAAATTTGTGCATGTAAAAAACACCATAAGCTTTCGATGTTATATATCTGCGCGAGAAGCCTCTAATTTCTTTTGGGGTCGTTTTACAATTACCACCTTACACTTAAAATTCACGCCACTCTCGACTTGCTATAAATATTTGCTTGCCAAGCCACTGCATAATAATATGTGGAAAACCTATAGGCCCAATTTTTTATATGCCACCCACATGAAAGGACTTTCTCTTCTGTAGCCAGCATCTACCAAGTTTCGATTAGAGCCTCATCTTCTCTTATCCTTTACACGTTGCAAATTTTTTTAATTATCTTGGCTCCTTGCGATAACTGTCTCTACAGTTTTATCAGATCTGAAAGGCACTTGTTAGTGATTCCTTTTCAAAGACGTGCAATGAGATGTCAATGCAAATTTGGCCATGAACTTAAAATTCGGCCATGAACTTATCAAATCCTCTTCATCTTCAGCTAGGTTTTATTTAACTAAAAAGCCACCATCGGCACAATGTGCTGTTTCCAGCGCGGTTGGCTGAGTCAAGGTGGCTTCCACTTCTAGTAAATTTTTTTTTTTTTTGGTCAGTGCGAGCAAAAGCGTGTTCCCTCGGTTATACTATATTTGAATGCATTTTCTAGAAAATGGTTCACCACGTCGGATGATGCTTATTACTTGTATGATATGGTTTCAGCTAGCTTAGAGAATTCCTTATTAGAACCTCTTTATATATCGAAACTACATTTATTATTGAATCTAAAAGTTTCTCTTCATAATTCTTCACCAAAAAGTAAGAAGTATTGGCCAATATTACAAAACTGATACCTAAGAAGAAAATGGCTGATACTAGCTGATACTGATTTACTATCGGTACATCCCTAAATTACATAGCGGGGCGTAGGCGGGGGGGCAGGGGGGGGGGCACTTGCCCCCTCTAAATCTTAGCAAAATAACAAACTGAACCCTTAGATTTTTACCAGACGCACGTTTTTAAGAGTTTATTAGTAGGAAAACATTGTAAAAAAAAAGATACATCAATCGATAGATACTGAAGAATAAATTAATTTATTATATACTAGCCGATTATAAAACATAACTAGTGTGGATTTTTTTT
The DNA here is from genome assembly GCA_015478945.1 of Trachelipus rathkii. Taxonomy (NCBI): domain Eukaryota; kingdom Metazoa; phylum Arthropoda; class Malacostraca; order Isopoda; family Trachelipodidae; genus Trachelipus; species Trachelipus rathkii. The sequence goes on along the minus strand of JABUQX010023753.1, from coordinate 7,719 downwards.
TTATTAGTTGTTTTCATGTGTTTTCGTTTTCATATTGGCTTGAAGTTCAAACTACTGTTTGTGCCTTTTATTCAGCTAGGCTTACTTCAGAACAGAGTATTTCCGCTGGAAACTCTCAGTTATTTGTCGATTAGCATTTAGCCAGCTGATAAACTGCCTAAGCTATATTATATAGTATATATATATATATATATATATATATATATATATATATATATATATATATATATATATATTATATATATATATTCTATTATATATAATATATATCACTCAACCTTTGCCCCCCCCTAATTGAAATCCTGCACTTTTTATTATGCAATATATAATATATATATATAATATATATATAATATATATATAATACTTATCATATATATATATACTAATAATAATATATATATAATATAAATATATATACCACCCACCACTCCATGGCTGCCGCGCCCTTTTCAAGAAGGGCAGCGAAATAAAAAATATGAAAAATCCACTGAAACTAGCGCAAATCTCTTAAGGTGAGCGCCAGCACATGGTGTGGTTTGTTAATAAAAAGCGACCGCTGGTTTAGCTTAGTGTTAGAGCACTCACCAAATTAAAGTGAAGCGTCCCAGCGTTCGCAACTGGTCAGGCGGGAGAATGTGAGCAATTCTCTCCTTAGGCTTTGCTTCGTCTCCTTCTCGGACGTTAATCGAGTACACCCCTCCTTAGATTAGGGCTCTCTCCGTGAAGCGTTTGGTGTTACCTATCTGTGTAATATTATATATATATAATATATATATATATATATATATATAATATATATATATATATATATATATATATATAATATATATATATATATTATATATATATATATATAATACTATATAATATATATATATATATATATATATATATAGATGCTAGTTAGAAACAAGAAAAATACTTGTACGCCCACCTTCACTCACTAAACCTTCTCTAGGAAGGTTCTCACTTTTCTTCTTTATATCATTTATAGATTTTATTTCGTAGTGTTCCATTATCAATCTTTTTTATTATTATGACGATTTCAATTAAGAACAAAATTCGAACGATTTAAGTCCACATCAACACATCTACATTCTACGAAAATTACAAAAAAGGGGGAAAAAAAAGAGAAAGAAATACCTATAACTAAAAAATTTTTTTTTCTATGCGGGTCATAGACCACTGAACACTGCTGCTCATAGCCAAAATTCGATTTCTAGCCTTTAAGCTTAAAATTCATTAAAAATTACTTGTAAAAGTAGCTAAATACGAACGACTAAAGTAGTTTAGATGGGCTTCATAGTATAGATATAATTAAAATTATAGTACTTCAATCCAATGTTGCCGCCAAAACTTAAAACAAATTTAATATAGTTTCATACGTGGCAAAAGTTTATTTTTATTATCACAAACATTTTTAGCATTCTCGTAATAAATTTTTTTGAAGGAAAATGCCTAATATTTTTTATAACAAATTATTTAATTACCTCATGTTCGAAAATGCCATAAAAAAGACGATGCCAATTAAAAAGGAATTTAGAAATGTGTTTGTTATGAACCAATCACAACCTTTCTTACATTTCGACGTAGACAAATGAAGGTGTGGCCTTCTTTCGAAAACATCGGTTGGAAATTTTGAATTTTTCCGCTAATTTTCCTATCTATCTGACCTACTGTATGTTAATATATTTATACTGTGGGCTTCGTTGGGAAGTAAAATCAAAGTTTGGTAAAATCACTTAAAACTGTCCTGTTTAATTAAGGCAATGATTTTATTTTAAATGAAAAGTCAGCAAACTTCAGAACTCCATGTTGCTAAGCTATTTTTTGTTTTTTCTTTATTTTTAATTGGTTTTTAACATATTGAGATTTTTTTCACTGACTTTTGAAAAAAAATATTTTCAACTAGTTTTTCAAATTCTATGTAGATTTCTATTATGCTAAAATAATGAATTATTTTCTGTATTTTTTTACTATTTTATATACTTTGTAACTTATAAAAGTAATTACGCATGTATGTGCATGCGTATATCAGATTGTGCGTATATCCAAAGTTTATCGAATAGAAAATTGCGTTGAAATTTTTTTTACCATTATATAAGTTAACGATTTAAGAGTAAAGATTTAGATGTCGACTTCATTTATATCTAGATAAGAAAAGTGGTATAGATAGACGGATAAAAGTATTTGAGTACTAGATACAGATAGTGGTTCAACTTATACTAAGGAGTTCATGCTCGTGTACTAATTGCCAGAAAATTAATTATGGACATCGTCCAGTTAGTGCTGTGAACAATCGTTAGCTATCTCAGTGCATGGTTTCATCTGGTGTGTAGATCCTACGTTTTCTGTTCCAGAAAGGTTTATCGAAAGTGACTTCGTTACTTCTTTGAGTAAGCTGCCTTTCATTCATTAAGTAAAGACCTGCCTAAGGGCATATGTAGATGTACTAATTCAGTTTCAATATCTCTATCAGAATAATACTTTAGTAATCGTATAATCTCAGTCATGGTATTTGCTTTGATATATTATGTTTATATGAACTATCCCTAGGATACGACGTGATATATTATATAATGATATATATACATTAAAGGAGTATATATATAATAAGTAGTCATAGTATCAGCTTAAATGGTCCAATTATCATGATTCTAACAGATATAATGTTTGAGTGACTAAAAATCATGAAAAATCATCGATTCATAAATCATGTAAGTTGTGATAATGATAATCGTTTGATTTGAGGCTATGGTGACTGCTTTTTTTTTCTTTACTTTTAATTACTAATATGACAAGGGATATAGTTAGAATGATAGATAGAAATGAATTCCCATTCAGTGTTCACCTTAAGTAATTGGCTAATCTTTAATATTGTATCTTACTAGCAGCTGGGTTTATTAATGTATAATATGAAAACAAAATGAGAAAGGTTTCTAACATGTTAGCTAAAAGGTTATTAAAACAGTCGTGGAACATCAGGCATTACTGTAAGTATTAAAGTTTAATAGTAGTATTGTAGAATTGGTTGAGGTATAATAATATAAGTATATATAGATTGAGTTTTTTCCCCGAATATTAATAATAAATACTATAGATAGTTAGTATGTCAAAATTATAATATTGGAGATATAAATATTACTATCATTTAATGGGTAAATAGTTTAGAAGGTATTGATTGGAGTATATATATATGAATAATATTGAACACGAGAGGTTATTCTCTCTAAGTGCTATATATGGTTATATATATAGCTCAGCCAGCGGAATTGATATAATACTCTATAACTCAATATATCATTACTTTAATAAACAGTGACATTATATCCTATTATATTAAATCTTTTAGTACAAAAAAATATTTCTCAAGTTATGTGTTTAACTCATGTGTGCACTGTATAAGGTAATTGAATTCACTAGATAGTACATGCCACACTCTATAACTATTTTAAACTTAAAGAGAAGACATGACAAATAAAATAGAATTTAAGAAATATACTCAAATACTACTGCTCTCCTATTCTTGCGTCTCTCTACTCTATCATACTTCTTAATATATAGATTCTCAAATTATTATAAATTAGTATATATACTATATATATAAATATATTATATAGTATATAATTAAATAAGAAAAATATAAATTATTCAATTAAATGAAATAATAATCATCAGTATTACGAGAGAGAGATATATATTATTATAGGTAATATATTCATGACTAGTAATGAGATATATAAGAAGTATGGAGACATAATATATATAAGTTGATAGAGTCAAATGAGAATGAACAAAAGGTGAGGGCAAAGTAGATAACGCGTAGAATGAGAATTTGAGAAATAGTAAAGAGAAGGAAGGATGTAAGGTTCTGATCACGAGACGAGTTAAAGGAGAGAAGGAGTTACTAGAAAAATAGAGGGGAGGAAAGAGGTGAGAGAGAGAGAGAGATGATGAGTGAAAAATAGACGAGAGAGAGAGAGATGAGAGAGAGAGAGAGAGAGAGAAGTGAAGAGAAAGAAGAGAGAGGAGATTCATATATTGGCATTGGATTCGTGTCTGTGGGTTAATTTTATTTGTTCATTAATAATTACTCACCAGAGATGGAAAAAAAATGATTCTTTAATCAAATTAATAACCGGACCATCTGAACTTCCATAATGTCTCCGGAAAGGTAATTTGAAAGTAGCTAATCAGTGTTTGTGGGAAGCTTAGAATAATAAACAAACCCGGCTAAGAATAAGAATGAGAACTGTGAGCAGGAGAATAGAAGGAACCGAGAGAGAGGATTTAAATAGAAAGAAGCGTGTTTCAGAATTTAAAATCCTTACTAGTAGAACACGCAATAATGAGAATAACAATTAAGTCTAGGATCAGAGGAGATTATTGGACATAGAATAAATGAGTCTCTGTTCAATAACTAGCAATAGACGAGTGGCGTTGTCTCACGATAGGCCACTGCTCGAAGCACAATAGAGATTAGTAGGTGCACAAGGTTGGGGTGAAACCAGTTTTTTTTTGTCACTTTTTTTTTTTCTAATTAGTCATGCATGCTGTTCCATTTCATTAATTTCCCAAGGAATTATTACTGCTGCAGCTTTAGGAGTCTCTCAGAATGAGTTGGACACATTTAACAGATTTAATTTTCTCCGTCATGGAATGAACATTCCATTTTCTTTCATCTCATCTAAAACTCACAAACCTTTGTTTAATACTTCTTGTTATCATGTCATCAGTTGCAGAGATGCTGTCTTCAGGTATTTCCACTGTCTTCAAACTTTAGAAATTCATGTTAATATCACCCCATAATGCTAAATGATCTTAAAAAATTGTTTCTCTATTGATAATCCAATAATCTTTCCGGCTCCTCTTCTTCATACTCTTTTTGTACTTTACTAAAAATTTTAACTCTAAATTTGCTTCCTATTTATCTCCTTTTCTTCCGATGGGATTTCTGCAATGGATCCGTTTGTCTGAATCCTTTTAAATCCCGTAGCTCTTACTTATGAGGAAGGCCTGGAAGGAATCTACTAAGCTGGGTAAAAGGGCAATTGTTTTCGTGGTTCTAGCACACTATAAGTGCGAGTTGCTCAGATGGGAACGAAATACAAGTCTGGAAAGTTTCTCACACTTTTTCTATTCCAGTCTCCTAGACGATTCTTGAAGGCGTGAATTTCTATTTTATTTTCAGATGAACAAATATGGGGTGTCTTTCTCCACATTCAACTATTTATGCTAAACATTTTAATCTTCTAAAGATGTGATTTCTACTCTCTCTCTCTCTCTCTCTCTCTCTCTCTCTCTCTTCTCGTCTCTCTCTAGATAACTCCTCTCGCTCTATGCGTGCACAGTCTCGTGACCAGGTCTCTCTCTCCTCTCTCTGTCTCTCTCTCATAATTAAGAACTCTAGAAAATTCTAAGACGATTAAGCCTCTCATCTGCTCCATCTTCTCTGACTCTCTTATCTCTCAAGAAATCGCTCATCTGTCCTCAATTCCTCATGTCTACTCAATAGTCTCTCTCTCTCTCTCTCTGTCTCTCTCTCTCCTCTCTCTCTCTCTCTTCTCTCTCTCTCTCTCTCTCTCTCTCTCTACTGAGATTAACACTAAGGAAGTAGTACGGCTATGACCGCATTCCTGCTTGTTCTCTTAAAACTTACGCTTCCGCGCTTCTACCCTTCGTTTTGGTAAACCGTTTTGACTTTGCCTATCAACTTCAACCCTTCCATCCTTTTGGAAGTTTGAGTGCTAATCGAACCTACGCCGAAGAAGGGAGAACCCCTCTCAATCCTTTAATATTCTTTTTTTTGTTTTAATTTGTTCAACTTTCTTACTTCCAAAATTTTCAAATCATTATCCAATTTAGATTCAACAGAAATATGAAATACGGATGAATAATAGTAGAAAAAGCTTTTGCTAATTTGCGCAGTGTTGATCTCGATAATCGGATTTGACAAACATTTATAAAAAGGCCCAGCAAAAAAAGTTCCTTATAGTGGATGCATCTGTCCCAACGCCTGCAATTCAAGGTTTTTCTTTGGTGTGATAGAATGGCTTTGGATCCGACCCTAAATTTTTTGCCTGTTGGGTTCGCAGATGTCTTCTTCATTTATATTAACCTCCCTTTCTGTTCAATTTCTCTTTATTTCTGGGTGTGTTAAAATGTGCGAATTTGATGTTTGCATTTCCGCGGGTTTATGGTATAGAAGAACATTCATTTTTATTGATGTTATCTTGTCATTTCCGTGAAAATTTTGGTGTGGTGCTAAACAATGAAAGTTCTCGATAGAATTTGACATAAATTTGATAATTTGACATAAATTTGATAATTTGACATAAATTTGATTTATTAATTTGCTCATTTGGTAACGGTTTCGTTTCTATCATAACTTTCCCCTTTCGGTGACTCTCTCTATCTTTTCTAATGTTACATTCCTATCATTAGTTTGGTGACTATTGCCAAATTGGTGGATTTGTTATTTACAACAAATGTACTCTTGATATCAAACAGCTGGAGCGTAGTTTTAGAAAATGACCACATTTTATAGTACCATTAAAATTTTATCCACCAGGGGTGATAGCCTCATAGTTTTGTTCTATCCCCCATTCTTTTTCTACATTTCATCAATGACCTTTTTCACTCCCCCAGCTTTATAGTTTATATATCTTATTTGTTCCCAACCAGGCTGTTAATAATTATTACTCCTTATTACGCCAACCCTATTTCCAAAGATTTCGTTAAAATTCTCTCTTTAAGTGTTTTAAATAATGAATTGTCTATCGTCGCTTACTTTTTAATTCGGCTTTTGCCAATCTCTCGGTTGAAGAATATTCCGAATATTGATCTCAGAATATTGCATAGTAAAAAAGTAACGGGGGCTTAGTCTAGAACGGAACCATCAAACGGGTTAAAAATTTTCCCTAGATGTTAAAGAAGACGCGAAGAGTATGTGGGAATGCTTAGATAGGCTTTCTGCACATGAGTTACCTTTATATGTAATATTGATACTTTAACTGTCTTTACTTAGACACCGGCGACCTCTTTAAATTCAAGTTTATTATTAAATTGATCACGGCAATACAGGTCGATGCATTATTTCAAATTATTGTTTGTAAATTCTCTGAATACCAGATAATGACCTGCATATTTAATTTGGGCCTTCCTTATACTTTCCTTGTTTCTTTGTTAATTTACGGCCCATCAACTTACTAGGTAGTTACTTGCTACAAATGACGTCCCTCTATTTTGATGACCAAACCTCGTTTGGCGTTCCAGTTTGTGATGTCAGATTGTAGCTTGGCTCCGCCTCCTTCAACATTGGATCCTCATAAGATTTAGTATAGTTTAACACAGATGGAATTATGTATAAAAAAGAAGAATTATGGGCAAAACACAGAAAAATGCTAAAAGTATGAAAAGAATGCTAAAAAGACTCTGACAGTCCCAGCCCACTCGCCATATACTTCTTTAAGATCAAGACCAATCACCAACATGTTCATGCTACAAAAATATAATACAAAATTCATCTCACTAGTCGTTGCCTTGTCAAATAAACTATGCTACATTGCCTCGTCATGATGTACATGGCCAAGCACGGTCACTCATGTACCAACCATATCTCTTGACTAAAGGAAGCCGCTCTGATCCTGTGCATACAGCTATGTCGCCCTATAACTAACTGTCACTTTATGTATTCTACATGCAATAGAGTCTTTG
>JABUQX010023752.1:0-18047 GCA_015478945.1 Trachelipus rathkii | reverse complement strand
TCAAAACTGTTTCATTTATTCCTTCTTTTCTTTACGTAGCGATCTTTTAGCATTCCTTTTTTCCTACTTAAATATATAAATAAATAAAGCATCTTTTCTTTTGAACTTCATCATTGCTTTTAGACATTCAACACGGCTTCTATTTTACTTTTAAACGCGTATGCATCACACATTCTTCATTCCACACACTCACTAGTTAATCAGTCTTACTTCCTACTTTAGCACACCCGTGACTTACTTATTCGCATGCTAAACAAATTTTGCTTCCTTCATTTGGCTTCCAGATTTAATTCAGTATCTCAAACTGATCAATTCACATGCGCCTATTTACTTGGAGCGTTCTTACATACATACTTAATTACCTTGTTCACTAAATATCTCACTTACAACTTTTACCCCACTTTCCTTCTCGTACACCTTACCTCATCCAGTCCAATTCCCACTAACTATTTTTCAATAGAACAACATAACTTGATTCCGATAATCCCATTCCTCAAACCCCTCACTGAACTAACAACCATATCCATTACTTCAATCTCTTCTTCACCCCAAACCAAAATCAATGAGTTTCGTCATTCCTTCTATACATAATCATCTACTTACCGCAACTGCTAGATACTAAATGGTAATACCTGTGTTTCAAAGAATATACTTACCAAAACAGTACTCTCCATCACAGAAATTCAATCCACTCTCCTACCATTCTCTCTAGTTTTCTGCTGACACCCCAAAACAACCGTTTTATACATCCTTTTTTTGAATCATAATTATATATATATTAATATAATTATATATATAATATATTATATTATAGTTATATTAATATATATAGATATATACTATATATATGTTAATATTATATATATATATATATAGATATTATATATTTAAATATTATATATTACACTGGTTAATTAAGAATCGTAATATTCAATATTTAGGCTTGGTAAGGGATATGAAACCGCATCAGATCCAAAGGTTCATCAAAACTTCTATCAACTATGCGATAATTTAAAAAAAAAAAGAAAAAAACATATTGGTTTTAAAAAAAAAACTGTGTTTTTTTCAAAAAAAATTTAAAAAGCAACACAGTTGTATCACAACTTAATAAATATAAACATCGTTTGTGCAATTCTTTATATATTTATATAACACCATATATTATATATATATATATATTATATATATATATATTATATATTATTATATAAGTATATTATATTATATATATATAATATACTATATATACTATATTATATTATATAGATATATATTCGGCAAAACACCCGAGACTGCTCAATCCGGCCAGAAACTATACTTTCGCAAGCAAACAAGCCCCAGTCCCCAGTTATGTAATTTTATGTTTTTTCAGAAATCGACCTATGCGTAAGTTGATGCATACGCAATACTGGCCCATTGCCATTATGTTGCGCGTATCACTTAGACTGTTTGATAATATATCATTTAGATCCTATCACGGTTTAATCTATTACCACTCTTATCAATAATTTATCTAATGTTTTTTTATTGGGAATAGCCATTCAGTGAATTAGTCAGTTGTAGTGCACTCAGTATACTTGACCAAACTAGATACATTATCAGTCATTTCCTCATATTTCAGATCTCTTCTTTATTACTTATTACTTTGGTAACGTTCCATATATTATTCAATTATTTTCAGTAAATAATTTCTCTTCTTCCTTTTATAATTCTATCCATATATTTTAATTTTCTTCATCATTTTTACCAACTTTAGTATTTTCCATTCATTTCCATTCATGATTTCATTTTCTATCTCTCTATTCCCCTTTGTTATCCTATTTCTTAATTGTCTCAACTTTTCAAACCACTTGTGCCAGCATCTCTATAAAACAACGGGATTTCTTGAACTTTTTGCAGCTATCACTCTTTGAATATAGCTAACGTTTTTTGTTGCTAGAGTTTTACAATCTCTATCATCCTCCCCTATCCCATATTCACAAAATTGTCCAGTAACAAGTTCAGTATATTATTCATAAACTTACAAGTTTTTGAAGCAAAACTCCTAAATGTCCATTTTCAATTGCTTTGATAACCTTTTTGTTTTAACATAGAAGCCATCGTTGTTCTGTCACTCTTTTCCAATGTATGACATATGGGCATAATAACCAATTCATTGATATTGTTTTCTGTCTTCATATATATTTCTTCGTTAATTCATCCAGTTGATATGCTCGTATTGTGAGTGCTGTTGTTTGTGTAAGGGATGTTGTATACAGTTAACATTTGTTTTCATCCCTAATATGTATATCTCCAATCTCTCTTAAAATTTAACTAAATACTCGGATCAGTTAGCTAATTCTTATAACACTTAGCTATCCACCAATATTTTCAATACTACTTCTTTCAGTCTTATCATTGTTTCCATTTTTCTCTTATATTAGGAGGCAGTTCATCATCCCACTCCATATTTTCATAACACGTGTGCTACTTCCTTCTACCCTTGTATTTTCTTCCATTGAATTAATATTCGTAATATTTCTATGTTATATCTTCATTTTTTTTTTTTATCCAAATTCACCACAAGTCCTTCTCTGTTTCATGTTCTTCCATTTCTTTCTACTATGTCTTCAATTATTTAGTTATCGTGAATAACTAACTATACTTTCGAGTCTGATGTCACTACCAGTAAACGCGATTATGAATCTTACCATCCATCCACACAAGTGAGGCACGGTACATTTGAAAAATTGTGGCGATACGGTTCATCTTGGTACTTTCGAAAAATAGCCTGGGGGCAGAACCGAACTCAGTACTTTGTAAAGCGTTTGGGCCGAACCTGGGTTACTCGGTATTGTATCGCCGGCGTACATTGATACATCCGATAAACATTTCATATTATGTGGAGAGAAAGAACAATATGATAACTGTCAAATTCTCAATTAAATAGTTTATAATAATTACTTAAGGCAAATAGATTTATGTGTTTGTAGCACAGCTATTAAGATTATTTATATTATTATATTAGATAATATATTATATATTATATATATATATTTTATATATATATTATAATTTAATTATATATATGTAATTAATAATTAATACAACAAGGGATTTTCTCCGGATAGAATTATATTAATTAAATTGTGATGGTAATAAAGATTTTATAAAGTCGGAAGTTATTTTTCTGCATATCATTATAGCGTTATCGCGTATGCAATTATTCGAATTTCAAAAAATATACACTACCGAATTATCAAATAAAATAAAACCGATTGGAAAGTATCTCATAATTCATAGAATGTGTTAAAGCATTCTATGGACAAAATTAATAGAATAGTTTTCAATTGGGACGATTCATGCCGTCCCAAACGTATGTTTCCTGGCAATCCGGTGGAAGATAATTCAAAGCGCCAGCATATGTGTACGAGGGGGAATATTACTACCAATGGTTAGTTTTGTAATACTACAAAAAGGTGACATGGGGGTTGAAAACCCATATAATCCTATGAAGGCAATACATATATGTGTAATATTTAATATTACATTTGCTACTTTTGTCAGCCAACTAATTATGAATTTCGAGGTTAATATGACACACTACTCTGTGGGGAATCGGATATATTCCGTATATAATCCGAGCTTACAACAGTAAGCGTCAAGCACTGAGAATGTATGAATCGTGTTCTGTTAGATATTCAATTGTTAATCGATAACACTGATCCAATATAATATGTAATACAACCCAGGGAACATGACGGAATTGAGTGGTTGAGGCTTATTTGAAGCACAAGAATGTCCCACCAGAGCTAGAGTGAATGACGGAAAGATAATCCAGATCGATGAACCAACCGCATCCACTAGAATGTTACCAGATTTGTACGCAAGATTTTCAAGAGAAATAAGGTTTCGAACCAATCCTCACCATGCGCCACCCAAGAGGTGCAACCCTCCCACCCATACCTTGAACATGGAGTTTGACTTTCTATTTTATACCACGGAACACCCAACAACAACTACTTACGGCAGACAGGAACGGTAGGGTGCATTCTACATATGTACAACATTTTACATTACAGAGCACACATTGTGCACTGGTCTGATCATGGCGATCCGGAGCCGTTGGTTGTAGTTCGTAGTCAATTGTTCCAATGGTTTGACAAGTAAATTGACGGCAGCTCGTATTTGTGACCGGATAGGCCCAGGGGTTTACCAATTATTGCACGGATTTAATGGGGGAAATTATCGGGTACTGACCGAGGGAAAACACCCAGCCATATCACCTACAGCACGACGACACAGTAGTTTACTCCATAAATGTTGGTGTGATGCTTAGATCATTATATGATCGGCGGAACATTACCATAGGAAACCGAGGAATGCGAGATGAATAGATCAGCATTCTGACACTACTTTTTTGCAGACCTTCTCGTGACCCTACCATATTACAAACACGTCAAAATTTGTACTAGACAGCCATTGAAGGATTTGCCCAGCACATTACACAGCAAGCTGTTTGCTTGCAACATCAATCTAAACTTGAACACACACCGGTAGGTGTGATAGGGAACATTTTAACCTATCGTGGCCTCCTAATTCACCGGACTTACTCAACTGGACAGTAAATACGCTGGGGGCTACCTGAAGAATCGTGTTACGGTAGACCACAACCCGAATAGCATCAGTTTAATACCTCTTAAGTCGACACTCATCACGCTTTGTCCGATAGTCGACATCCGAAAAAATATCACATTGCAATCATGACAAAGCTGGATCAGACGGCGCGAACTTGCCGTATGGAATAAGAGGACCAGTTTCTGCTGCACGCGGATTATAATTATGCATAGACGATAGAATTGTATAACATAATCATAAGTACCACAGGACAAAGGATTTCATAACTAACCGAAAAAAAATTACTGATGTCATGACTGGGTTAATATACGAATGTGTTACAGAGTTTATACAATCATTTTCTGTGATCAACGTCAATAAAGCTTTTCATTCGTCTCGCTATCATTATTATCCCCAAAGCGGGCGCGCTCGTCATATTCGTCTTTCGCCCTCATTCACATATTTAACTAAGCGCGATGGAATGAGTTGTCATATTATCCATGACAACATCCGTAGTATTTTTCGCGCGATGAGAATCTGGGTAAACTAACACATATTTGAATTCGAGTGTACTCGTCTCTCATGTGAACCCTAAATAAATTTGCGCAATAATGCAAATATAATTAGAAGCCTACACTGGTGTTTATCTGAAAATTCGAAAGGTTCAATGAGCAATTCGGCAGTACAGAAGCCCTCTTTAAGTCTCACAAGTTTCTAAATAATTACATCATTAACGGAATTTCCCGTGTTGCCTAGCTGAGGACCACACACGCACGTACACACACACACACGGAACCCACAACACACAACCACACACAACATTATATATATATATCATTTATTATATATTATTTAATATCTATTTAATATATATATATAATATATATATTTATTAATTATATATATATAGTATATATAATAATGCTATTATTATAATAAATATATACTTATTATAATATATATATTAATAGATATATATATATATATCATATAGATATATGTATATATTATATATATAATTATAATTGATAATGTATAATATTATATAGTATATATAATGATGAGACCTGTTTGTTATAGGAAAGACATGGAGTCATTTTGAATCTTTGAAAAAAAAAAGAGTAAAAAATTATAAAAATGTGCAAGAATTTTTTACATTAAATAGATTTATACACTCAAATTTAGATGCAAAATGAATGCATGGCACATGGAACGCGTTAAATGAATGAGTTTACAGGGAGCTTCCCTCCCCGTGCTCCAACCGACCGTGGTGCTGGAATTATAAAAATTATATCTTATCTGCTTTAGGTAAACAGAAAGTATATATAAGCATATAATTTTTTAAACAAAATTGTAGCATCTGGCGAGTAATTACTCATCAATTATGAAAGTTTGCAAGACAATTTTTTGTTTATGCCTTCGAATTTTTCTTAATATTTATTTTTAAAAACTTTGCGTTCACTACGGATCATTTACAACATTTCTTTATATCAGTTTCATTGAAAATACAATTTAAATCACTGCTGAGTCTTATAATTGATATTTTATCGTAAAGTTATACAATATATAATTTTGGCAAGCCTACTTTATATAATAATTTAAAACAAGTTTACCACAAATATACTTAATAAGTACCATTATTGTCATAAACTATCTAATTCAAAAAAAAAAAAAATTAAAAAAAAAAACATGCTTATAAAAGCTATGATACACCATAAAATTACCGAATAAAAATGAAGTCTACCGATTGTTTTTTCTTTGGTAACCTGTACACAAAAAATATTGCATTGGAGATACGTTAATCGGTACTTTTAAGGTGTTGGCTTGATGACAGTATCGGTACAAAAAGTATCGCCATACAGTACCCGTACATGTGTTACGCTCGGTTACTGCCCATCTTCATGCCACTTACTGCGGCTGCAATACCAGCCTTTTGTCCTCATTCTTTTTTATAATTATATCTTTACCCTATTAGTTAAGGCACTTCATATTTATGTCACTTGAATGTTTGCTTTTCATGGTCTTTGATTTACAATCCGATATCGATTTTAATACTCTCTCACTTGCATCATTATCACAGCCTTGTGATGATGGCCTACTCTTAAATTAAGTTAGCTAAGATTAGGAATTTTGATCAAATACTAATGATCTTGCCGAATATCCTTTCTCGTTATATCAATGTTATTTCTTGTTGAAACTACTGATCACAGTGCTGTTTTAAGGCTCTTAAGTATATATTATATTATATTATATTTATAATTTAATTTATATATATATATACGTGTAGCGTGAATTTTTAATATTTACAAATTATTCAAATATTTTAATAAGTACTTAAAATTTAGAATACCGGAATTGTTAACATAATTTTTTACTGACCTGGTTTTTCTCGACTATGATCGATTTATATGGAAAGTAAAGATATTATTATCATCTTCTATCTTATATTTTAAAAACGTATATTTCCATGAGGGTCCGTATTGGCTGGTATAGTGATTGTAAGCGTACAGTAGCGATACGTCGCTTCTTTTGTCAAGTCGCATTCATTCGTTACTTCTATATCTGTAGTATTACCAGTCGGTGAGTAATGAAATGATTGATAAATTATCTACTGAAGAGAATTTGTTCTCTCTTATACGTGTCAATATATAATAGTATAAGCAATAAATATATAAGTGCCAAAAGCTATTTTAAAATGTCTTTTCCTCCTGTAGGATGTAATTCCTTGACCCTCGTCGTTTGATATAATAAAATAATGTTAGATACTAAAATCATAACTCCTCGTTATTATATTTTTAGGTTCTGACTGACACTATTCCTCCTTCGCGGTCTTCCGTTCGGTGAAATTCCGCGTCTGAAAACGGCTCGCGGCTATACTCCTATGTTGTAATAAAATCCGACAAATTTTATTTTCTATTTAGTTATTTTCGATTCATCGAGGGATTGTTAATAATAGTGTATTGCTTGGCTATGTTCAACGGCAGTCAACTAAAATTATTTACCTAATTTGTGTTCTTTTCTTTCTGATTCTCGTTCCTGTTACTTCGGCATTTCCGTCGTATCTGTCCGTTCATCTTGTCTTTCTTCTCTCTCCTTTCTCTATCCTCGCCTCTATCTCCTTTCGACCAATTTCTTCTCGATGGCTACTCATGATTCATACTATCAATATCTGTTTTGTAAATAGTTGTCGATCGAGCCCTGATATAAATAGTTATTTTTCTTTGATTAAGTTGTTGTTTGATTATACGGATATAGCACGCTACGGCCTCAAAACCATTTACAATTTCATACATAAGTATTATGAGGAATTTAGCTTAGACGTGGATAATAAGTGGGGATAAATGGAGACTGAAATATTAATTGGACGCGGGAAACTTAACAGAGTTTTATGCGTAGTTAAAACTTTTACTTAATGTAACGGTCGACTCGTTCTGATGGTTGCATACATCTTTCTCCATCTAATCATATTTTTGATAAGTTCAAAGCCGGGGTCCGTACTTTATCTGAATACCAGTGAGATAGCAAGTGTTGCTGTAAATTCATTTTACAATCAGCTATTATGTTTTGAATTAGTAATGTTAATTATATGTAATATAATCATAATTTGCAAAAATTTATAAATACTTTATTGTCTTGACCAGAGAAGGAAAATATAGCTTTAATTACCAGCGGATGATAATTGTGTGTATACTGACGGCATACGGTGAGTTTGTAACTCGGCGTCTGTATGTCCCGGCTTAGAGACTTCGCTCTAAAGTCCGTGGTTCGCGGCTGTCGATAAGGTTACCTCGCGGCGAGCTCAGTATAGTTACCAGTTATTATAAAGACCTTTTTTAACGATATTTTTATCTAATAAAACGCTGATCGATAATATTTGTCCGGCCGTTCGATTTACCTAAGACTTGGATTTTTAAGAATAGTAAAGACGAAAATTCATTTTCCATCTCGCTTTCTAGATATGGTATGGCTTACTAGTCTGTAAATTCGATTTCAGAATAGGAATTTTTATCGATTTTCTATTAGCCCTATATCCCCCGGAATAAAGCTGTCGTGAAATGCTTTTTTCGTAATATTTACTTTCTCAGCAGGTTAGGCTCTTAGTAAGGTGTCAGTTTCTAATACGTATTATTATACATTATCCGGGGCGTTTAACGTCGTTTAACGATAAGAAATATTATTTATACATCGCTCGGAAAATCTCGCCTATTGAGTATAGTGACGACTCCGTAGTAAATACAATCCCTAGATATATCGGTACTGAGCTAAACGTTTCCCTTCGTATATACTGCTTTCGTACGGAAGGAAGCGAATTTAATTGACTGCGTCGACCTCAAACTACTGAGTATCGCTTCGAGTTTATTTCTCTCCCGCGTAGGGTCTGCGTCTGGTATAATATAGTGGTAATATCTAATTGTTGTATAATATAACTATATCGCTTGTTTGTTTTCGTTTATAAATATAATATCGTTTTTATGTACCTAAAAACGATAATTTCTGAAATCATACTTATTATCCGTCGATCGCTTTCGGCTCCTGTTTCCTAGGTGTTCCTCTCTCTCCGCCAGCAAGACTATATTGAATAGGTAGCCTCCAGCATTAATCACGAGCGACATATAACCAGAGAATATCTCGGATGAATTTTAAAAATATCAGTTGAGCCACGCAACTGTTCTGTGATATCTGCGTTAAATCGGTTACTTTTATTCTCTTTATAATGTAATAAACTACTGTTTGCCGCGTTAATGACACGTCTTTCACCCTTTCCAGAGTACTCTATCATTCCCTTTATTGAAAGTAACAAGATATACACAAATAAAGTTCTAGATATAAAGTTTTTTTAAGATCTTTTGATATTTGTAAAATTGATGTAGTTTCCTACTACTTGATGTCTCGAAGGCGTGCGTCGCTTCTTCGAGTAAATTGACGTGTCGTTGAAATTTCTCTTTCCCTCCTCTATTATCTTCCTTTATTACTATCTTGTCGGTATTCCTCTCTCTCTTTCTATTATTTCATTTCTGCGTTTGTTTAATTCATTTTTTGTACCTATATTTGTACTACAACGTTAAGATAAAAGTAACGAAATAAATAGACGTAATAAACGGACGAATAGCAAAAGCAAACGCTGAATCGTCATTCAATAGTCGCCCTTTTCAATAAATTATATTCTTCAATTTTATTGCTGTCGAAGATATTACTGCGGTACATATTAATAAATCAGCCCTATAACAGCGTAGTTTCCTCGAGCATTTTCCTTTATATATAGATCTAGCAAATAAGGGTAGAAAACAAGTTTTTTTTATATTTCTATACCTACATTTCGTGCAGAGTTATTTAATTACGTGCTCTCGAGTCGCCTAATATTATTTTTTTTGCATTTACTTTCATCTTCACACTCCATTTCGCTCTCATCGGAATCCACTTTCCTCTAACCTTGATCGTCGTCTTTGCCATTATCCATTCCTCGCATGTTCCTCTTCCTCTGGTACGAATATCTTTCGTCCACTCTAATGAATTTTATAAGTTTCCATATTAATCATATTCTTTCCTCACGTAGTCATATTGCTTATTCATGCTAATTATTACATTTTCTTACCTCCTTCGTCCGTTCTATGTCTCGATCATCTTCAACTCATCTTCGGCACTTTCCCTCCACTTCGCCGTTTTCCACGATCGTTCGGCGTTTGTTCCTGATTAAATTTATTTCCATTTTTTCTGTTTATTTATTAGGAAAACCTTTTTATATTACGTATTTATATATATATTATTGTATATGTATTTGATATGAATATGAAAACACCTATATTAATATATATAATAGGATTAGTAACGTTAGCTATGGTATACTCAGATACTGTTTTGAAGCATAGTAGCTCTAGCCGGGATTAATATAGGTTATGTAGCGAATAATAATAAATATTATCCCCCTTTAGATAAGTTATAACTTTCTTCGATATGTATTATATTCTAGTGCATTATTCAGAAGTTTCTAACCTTTACACGTACATATACAACGCGGAACGTCGACGATATTCATCAAAGGTATTTTATATACGAGTATTGTAGAACTCAAGCTAACATATTATTGGTAAAATCCATATAATAGTAAGCTTATGCTAATATCAAACGATGCTTACGATCTGAACGTTTCTTCTTATAATAAAATACGTTGATTCGTAAGATACTGAGGCTTATATCATCTCGAAAAATATAAGACGCATTTTCCTTACTGATTTTGTAATAATATAACTGGAATTAAAAGGAAATGAATAACCAGGAGCGAACTTTCACGTCGTTAAAATCACAAACAAAAGATACTCTACCAGACTTTATTTCTCAAAATAGATAATCCATCGAATTATGCAGATTTGCAACTTTCAGCTTCGGTCTTGAAAGTAATTTTATTTCTTTCTCTCGCGTCCAAGGTTCTCAAATTACGAACTGGTAATATTAGTGCTTCTAACATACCGGAATATCTCTTTCTGAGTAATAGAGACCTCTTCTCGGTTTATATGTTAAAAGTCGTTCGTGATTTACGTCGTATGTTTTGCTTCTACCCTTTCGGTTCTAAACGCGCCCAATATTAGCTGCACTTTCTAATCGATTTCGATATTTTGCACAGCGTCCGTCGTTAAAAAATGTCGAGAACTTCGAGATATAATAGCAGGCTATTTCACCAAATGATTTACCCATCTTCTCATACTCGCTATCCATCGACGGGTGATTATACGTTATTCCATAACTTACTCCGTAGAAAATCGTGAATACAAGACGGTATTAAAGTTACTATTGTTTGCTGATGTATCATTATAAAATATTCACAAGTAAAATAAACGTTTCCATGCACTGAGTGGTCAACGCTAGTATATTCCCAAAATATATGTGTAGTCGTATACATAAATACGCCCGTTCGATATTTATATAGTATCTAAATACCTACTTTCAGTTTACGTCGTTTATATCTATATAGTCTATTAAGTTTACTATCATCAGGTAAATATACTGAAAGTATATAATAACCCGCTGGTAAACTTTTATTTGACGACGATATATATATATATATCCGGTGAAAACTTATAGCTCTGGTATATAACTGGTTCTATACGCAACGGCGCAACTCTCCACATGGAAATTATAAGGATCAGTTCGCTCTAGGCGATGAGTTCCTCCTTGAGCTCTCGTCAAAAATACATATTTAAATAGTATTATATACGTATTTTTATTATTTTAACTCCTGTAAATAAATTAATAACTCATCAACCTTTGAATTGCAAAGCTATAATTCAGTATTATTTAAAATTCATTTTTCAAACACATTTTATAAGTCCTACTAATACGTACCCGAATTATCCAAATATTAAAACGGAAATTACGTCTGTTCGCAGCTACGTCTAAACCATTACTTTAGCCGCTCTATAAAGTATAAATATGAATACGTATAATCTTGTTGATAATTTAACATACGTATTTGTTCTCATGATTGGTGATTTCGTTTTATATTTGTACAAACCTCGTCGACGACATCCGCGTAGTCTTCTATATAAAAATTTAATGGTACATAATTTATATTTGTTTATTAATTTACTTTAAATTATTATTACTTATTAAATAAAATTTTTATATTGTAGTTATATTTCATGAATATAAATAATTTCAATTTAATAAAATGGATTATATTAAGGGTGGTGAAAATATTAAATTAAATAAATAATAATAAATGTAATTAATAAATTGTATAAAAATTATTAAACATTCAAATAAAATAATGCACATTTAGAATTAAGCTCATTGCAACCAATATTTTGTATGTATTAATAAAGAAAATTATTATTATTTATCAGTGCTTATATAATTTAACATTTATATATATTATACAACTATTAAAAGAATATAATCTTAAAAATGGTTAATAACATTTCACGAACAAAATTAAAATAATAGTAAATGTATTTACACGGAGGGTGCGCTATACTCTAGATGCTAAATGTATGTTTATACACAATTTTTTATTTCAATATTAAAGCTTATTATTTATTATTATAATGAAGTGACATAATTTATATAATAAAAATATTATGATTATAGCACGGTTTCCTTGCCTCATTTACCCTATTTTTAAATTATATATTGTATCTGGTTTTCAATGCTAAAGTTTTCATGTAAAATTTTCTAAAAAAAAATAGATATAGATATATATTTGTCATCAATATTTATGAAAAAATTAATAAACAATCTTCCTATGTTACCATATAAGTCGCTCTCCTCATAATGAACAATTTCTCTATTATTTGCTCATAAGTTAATAGTTCGAGTAACACTTAATATAATATTTATATATATTAATTATCATAGCCGTGGTTTATTAAATCTAGGTATTAACGCAGGCCTCCGTATTAATGAGTTTATATATTATCCATTTGGATAAGAGTATTTATTTCCAGCATAGGTTAGTCCTTTCAAAGTTTAATATATATATATATTATGACAAGTTTAGACGAATTTTAACTTGTTTTTTTTCTTCATAATCTAAATATTGATTACAATCTTCAATTCGTAGTTTATTTTTAGACGGTATATATGAGCAAATTTTAACCTTTTATTTAATCGTTTTATAATTTCTATTTAATAATCATCGAAATTGAGCTCTAGAGTCGTTTTTAAATATGTTGAATATTATTTTCTAGAAATTATCAACATAAAGCTCTAGTTTAATATTTATATAGCGGTAATAAGAAACACCATTCTATCAATCGACAAAATTCCGTCAATCCAATCCCTATAAAAGCATAATATTGTAATTTTTCAAAGCTGTTGGAGAAAACCAGCAAATATTAGAATTTTAATAACTTCAACGAATTAGTCTAAATTTAGCTAATTATCTCATCTAAAGATTATGTAATAAAAAACAATATTCGCATATTATACACCAGATCTGCTTATCATATCTGTGTGAAGATTAGATTTGTTTTTTAATAGATAAATGGATTTTCTTGTGCGTGCTACGATAACTATACAATAGAAATTATATCCACATTTCCGTCCATCGCCTGATTTCCAAATCGGGTTGTTAGTCCTGATATACAGCGCGAGAATGTCCTCCCGCGAGGTCAAATTTTTCATAGATCTTACAAATATTTTAGGTACGCAAGATATATTAAGAATTATAAATAATTCATAATCGTACAGCTTGTATCAAAACTTCTTTCCGCATTTTTTCAAATCTGGTAAATGACGTGGAATTAGAAATCAGTGCATCTAATAATTTCGCATTTTCGATTTAGTAATAGATGGTATTAAAAGTTACGCAGGATTCTCTCATATCTTCTCTAAGTTCTTAGAAAACATCAGTTTTTATCTGATCATCTTCGCTTAATCTTAGGTATCTATAAAAAAATATATATACTATCAAATTTTTATTTATTTTCTATTCTAATATCGATGGATTTCATTTCACAACCATAAGTGTTCACATTACGTCCTTCTCATATAATCTGAAAATTTGCCTCTAGGTGTCTTCTCTCGCTGCGTACTAGAGAACAGTTAACTATTAAAATAAATACTTCATTATAGAAAACTCGATAACTTACGTTAAAGCGAAGATTGTTAACTGTACACCCAAGAGAACGAATGTGTAGCTCGATTCTAATATCATTCACCAATTGTCCCTTATCGCAAAATTTCATTGTAAAAAGCAACTTCGTTAGTTTACAAATTTCTCCTAAATATAGCAATCAAATATCTATTTTTCCATTCTCTTGAGTTGTAAAGTTATGTCATTATCATTCATCATCTTTTTGATCCACATATTATTTACTTATAACTCTTCATAATACGTATACATATATACCGTTCTGTTTATCTCATTATTATTCCAATCTTAATTTTTAAGACAGCCAAATATATCACAGCAGCCACAAATAACCCTTGTCCGGAATCGCCATTTTTTTCTCGAGTTATTATCCACTCTAGTTTTTTATAACTTCCGATTCTATAATCTCTATATTATCATCTTACTCTTATCAACACTAATTAATACAAATAAATACCTTCGAGAATAAAGAGACTGGAGAGCTAAGGAGATCCTCCTGTTATTTAATGCATTTCTATATTTTCAGTTAGAATTTTGTGGTCAGCAATTACGCTTCTTCCCTTGATCCTATATCAATTATGAAAAGAGGTGCTGAGGTAGTAGTTTGTGTCAAATACCTGGTTAATTGATTCCACTTTCGGAGAGACGTAGCATAGTGACTTTTCAATATCGCCTAACACCATTACGACTTTTAGTTTATTCTATTAGCATAGCATCTAATATCGCCGATCGTATCGTAGACATGTGATATTTGATATAGTATAGGAATGTGGTTTATAAACAGAATACCGTATTATTTAAATTAAACAATGTTATGGAATAAATATATTCTTTCCATAATTTTTTTTTATGACGTTATAATCCACAACCAATGTCGTTAAATGATTAAACGAAGGAATTTCAACCTTCTCTCCACTTTGCTCGATAATTCAATTTCTTGAAATGTTACATTCGCGTATTTAATTTTTAAAAAATTCCTCTTTGTAAACCTTATTAAGTAAGCGTTTCCGACATTGTCTTAACTTAACAGTAGTGTATACCTGGTATTAACCGCCAAATAAAATATAATCTGATTGAGAGTAAATTTCGTACGTTCGTTCTGTCTTAAAAAAAAACTTTGCTATATAGGCATTTATCAGGTTTAGTTTTAACTCGTGTAATAAATTTGGTAAAAATGTATAATATCTCGTATAAATATTATTTTTTAGCATTTCGGAGAAGTCGTCTTATCTGGGCAAATAAATAGATAATTGAATGTAACACCTCATATAACTTTAAAAACATATTCTTAGGATGTGTAATATTCGATAAAGTTCTCCTTGTGTACGCTTCTCATATAAAAAAAATCGCTTAATTTTTATTAATTAAACTGATATTGGTCAATCATTCTAAGAAAGTGATATTAACACTAGTATCAAATGTCTCGTACGCTATATATTACATTGTAATTAATAATCAGATAACTACGTGAGCATGCATAAGCATAAGGAGTCAAGTAGTTAGCAGATAGACTCGGCAGCGGCTAGTCTCGGCGAGCGAGTGTGGTCCGGCATTCTCGAATATATGTATATTTTTTGGTCAACGTCAATGGTCTATATATTTGCTCTAGGCGTATGACATATATAAGAAGTGATTTTTTATAGGTGATTCTCAATCCAGTACTAGTTTTAATAAAGTTTGATAAATAAAATGGTATAATAGTATAAGGTATTTACTCATTGTGTAAAACCCATTTCCTGTGCAATCTCGATTACTGATAAATAAATAAGCCATATCGAAGTTTAGCTTTTCCGACTCATTTTTATCGATTAGATAATTCTCTTGCAGGTAGTAGTTCACCTCGCGTTTTCTCTACTAGAAGGCCAATAAACAATTCATTATATAGTTAATATATATGTCTATGAAAATGATTAAATATTATATAAAAATGAGAATTATAGTCACTCTATTTATGATAATAACTTGATAATCTGTTTATATTTTTCTATATCCAGAAATCTCATGAAAAATCTCGTCTATCTGAAGCGGGTGTGTTTTGAAGTACGATATCAGTCTAATTCAACGTATCAGTATTCTACGCTCTGAGCTTTTTGTAAGAATATATATCGTTCTTACGCGTTTATTAAAATTCGTTTTCCGATTGTTCTGGTTTTACATTAAATAAAGAATTTTATATTTCTAGTGATATTCGCTTGGAAGTAGCCTATAGTGGTGAGATATAACGGTTAAAAAACTAGTACTCTAAATAACGGTAATATTTGTGTTATATAAATTAACTATCTCGCTATTAATGCGGTCGATATAGGCGTTCATGGAGCTCTCAGCCTCTGTATATATAATATATACTAATGAGACTAAGGTCTGGAATAGGTTATATTAGTATGATGGGAACTATATCTTATAATAAAATAAACTAAAAATTTGTCTTTTATCTTTTTTATGTTTAATTTATATATTAACATATAAAAATACTTTTTTATATATTATTATAGACGTCATTCTTAAACTAGCGACTCTAATAACCGGCTGAACGTCTTATTAATATGCCATATTTCTTTAGTCTTAAAATTAACCGAATCTTTGAACAGTCTAACTCAGATCAGTTATATTAGTACACGACTGACAGAAATTCGAAGGTTATTACTTAAGACGCTAAAATTACGAATAAAAATATGACGTCATATAATATATTATGACGCCTCTTCGTGGAAACTATATATAGTCAGTGAAGTCTATAGTAATGCCAAATTCCTAAAAAAATAATTCGATATTATAAAGATAAATTTTGTTAAAATATTTTTCTTTTGATACCTTATAGATTTTTAGATTTTAACACTTAGACCTTCGATTTATAATGAAACGTCATTATGTTGGGTTGAAGCAATAGTTTATACCCTAAAAGGTGTCACGCGATCACGTTAAGTCGTTTTTCGATTCCCGTCGAAAAGTCACTCTAATATAGTGTCGCCCAAAGGGAATCGCTAAAGCGGCTGAATTCTTTCATATACCGTAAATATACAAATCTCGCGAGAAGCAAAAGCATGAAATAACTACATTTTACTTCTCGGAGATGGTGCAAAATAAGTTTTTCGTTCCCTAAGCGAGTTTTTTTCTAAAAAAATGATATTCAAGTTTTCAAAATTATCTATCATTTAAAATTTGTTTTAGGTGAGACTAATTCATAAAAAAATAAAAAAATTATAATCCTTTTTTAATTTAGCCTCCCATAAAATACCGTTTTCTTTATTAAATCATTTTTTAGGATGACTAAATTAAAAAAAGATTAAAAAATAGAAATAAATTAGTATTTTTCGGTAAACATATGAATCCTCGCGCGAAGCAAAAGCACAAAATAACGTTACTTTTTACTCCTCGGGAGATGGTGCAAATTACATTTTTCGATCCTTAAGCGAGTTTTTTTTCAGGGCTGGATATAGTGATGTTTCGAAGGGAACTAATATAAATCGAAGGTGCAAGTGTGAAAATCTAAAATTTCCCAAAGAAAATAATTCACAAAAATTTTTCAAGTCGACATTATTTTTCGGAATTTGCACTTAGACCTTCGACTTATATTAGTTCCCGATCGAGCGTCACTATATGACGTAATAATCGGCTTGACGATAGTTTAAGCTTAGGAAAATGGCATTTGGAAGCGTTCAGCCGCTTTTTCGATCCGTAAGGCGACACTATATATTTAGTTATTTTGTGAAGGCAAAAAAAAAACGACCTAACGTGCTCGCGATACTTTTAGGTGGTAAGATATCGTGGGTCGGATTATAGTAACGGTATTGAAGGAATAACTTATTATAAAATACGAAGGTATGCAAGTGAAAATATTAAATAATTATTTCCAAGATAAACAATT
>JABUQX010023751.1:27500-43539 GCA_015478945.1 Trachelipus rathkii | reverse complement strand
TTCAACCAAAAAAAAATTATTTAGAGTAACAAAAATTATACCCAGAATCCGGCTGTTTCCGCACCGCACTCCGGATCCGAATCCAAACTAAGCGTTTCTGCAACGTATTTGAACATTGTTCAAGGCACGTCTTCCGGCAATAAATTTTTAATGCTTAAAAAAAATATTTCTTTTAAAAATTATAAATACTATTCCGGTTCTAACTCCGGCTCCGGGTTCCGACTCCGAATCCAGATCCGACTAAGGTTTTTGAACTATTGAAAATTAGTCAGCAAGTCTTCTTGCAATACATTTTTCAACAAAAATATTTCTTGAAAAATATTTATAAGCAAGAGTCGGCTCCGGCTCGAACCCAGCATCCTGCTCCGGCATCCGGTGATCCGGATCATCAAAGGTTCCGTGGACTATTTGTTGAAAACTGTTCAGCACATCTTCTTTCAATGAATCTTCACTAAAAAAAATATTTCTATAAAAAAAAAATTCAATACCAGGACCCGGCTCCGGGTTTGGCTCTCGGATCCGACTAAGGTTTCTGTACTAATGGAAAATTGTTTAACACGCTCTTCTGGCAATACAGTTTTCGCCTAAAAAGATATTTTTGAATGAAAATTAAACCCAGGATCCGGCTCTAGTCCGGCTCCGGCACCGGCTCCGAGTTCGGGCTTCGGCTTCGGATCTGACTAAGGTTTCTGCACTATTTTGAAAATTGTTCAGCACCTTCTTCTGGCATAAATGTTTCACAAAAAAAATATTTTTCGAAAAAAATCATATTCCGGCTCCGACTCCGGCCTCCGAAATCGATCCGGATCCAATAAGGATTCTGCACTATTTGAAAATTTGAAAATTCAGAAAGTCTTCTTGAATAAATTATTCATCTAAGAAAATTATCTCTTGAAAAAAATTTATATACCAAGGAAAGGCCTCCGAATCTGGCATCCGCGATCCGATCCGCATCCGGACCCCGACTAATGTTTCTGCCACTGATTTGAAATTTGTTCAGCTGACGATTTCTGGCATTAAATATTTTCACATAAAAAAAAAATATTTTTTGGACAAATTTCCGCAGTCAGGCTCCCGCTCTGACTCCAGCTCCGGCCTCCTACTCCAGCTCCGACTTTCATTTCATCTCTCCGGATCTGACTAAGGTTCTGAACTATTTAAAAAATTGTTCAGTTACGTTTTCTGGCAATAAAGTTTTTCACCTAAAAAATATTTTTTTAAAAAAAAAATTCAATACTCAAATTCCGGCGTTCGGCTCCGGATCGGATCCGACTAGCGTTTCTGCACTATTATAAAATTGTTCAGCACGTCTTCTATCAATTAAAAATTCTTCACCTAAAAAATATATTTTCCGAAAAAATTCATACTCCTGGCTCGGACTCCATCTCCGACTTTGAATCGGGCTCCCGGCTCCGACCAAATCCGGATCCGATTAAGGATTCTTGCACTATTGAAAATTGTTCAGATAGTCTTCTGGCTGTAGATGTTTTTCATCTAAGAAAATTATTTCTTTGAAAAATTTATTACCCAGGATCCATCTCCGAATCCGGAATCCGGACCTGACTAACGTTTCTGCCACTTATTTGAACAAATTGTTCAGTACGTCTTCTGGGCATTAAATTTTTCACCCTAAAAATAATATTTTGGAAAAAAATTTCGCTGATCTTTCTGCTGCGGCTCCGACTTCACCTTCGGCTCCGGCGAATTGGACTAAGGTTTCTGCACTATTTGAAAATTGTTTAGCACAACTTCTGGCAATAAATTTTTTCATCTAAAAAAATATTCTTCTTGAAAAAAAAAAAATATATACTATTACCACCGGCTCTGACTCTGGCCCCGATTTGAACTCCGGCTCCGACTTCCGGACTCCGGCTCCGACTAAGGATTCTGCACTATTGAAACCTGTTCAGCACGTCTTCTGCCCAACAAATTTTTCACTAAAAAAAAATTTCTAAAAAAAATTTATAACCCAGAACAAGACCCGCTCCGGATCGGATCCAACTAAGTTTCTGCCACTATTTGAAAATTGTTCAGGCATCTCTTCTTTTGGCAATAAAATTTTTCACCTAAAAAAAAATTTTCGAAAAAAAATCAAACTACGGCACCGGCTCTGACTTCGCTCCCACTTCGACTCCGGCTACGACTCCGGATCCGGATCCGACTAAGGATTCTGCACTATTTGAAAATTGCTGCAGTACGTTTTCTGCCATTAAATTTTTCACCTAAAAAAAATTTTTTTGAATAAAAATTCAAAAGGAAAACTACCGACTCCCACTCCGCTCCGACTTCACCCTTTCGGCTCCGGATCTGACTAAGCTTGATACTGTACTATTTGAAAATTGTTCAGTACGTTTCTGGCATTAAAATTTTTCACCTAAAAAATATATTTTTAGAAAAAAAATCATACCCAGGAGGATCGGCTCCGGCCTCCTGCGCTTCCGGCTCCAGCCTCCAACTTTCGCTGCAGCGTTCCGATCCGAATAAGGTTCTGCACTATTGAAAACTGTTCAGCAGATCTCCTAAAAAATTATTCTTAGAAAAAAAATCATACTCCGGCTCCGGCTCCGACCTTCGACTCCGGCTCTGACTTCGGCATCGGCTCCGGAATCGGATCCGACTAAGGATTCTGGTACTATTTTGAAATTGTTCAGCACATTCCTTCTGCCAATAAATTGTTCATCTAAAAAAAATTATTTCGAATGAAAAAAAATATACCCAAGGCTCCGGCTCCGGGCTCCGGCTCCGGCTCCATTTATTTGACTCAGTTAAATCCAAAGAATGAGCTAGAGGTTGAGAATATAAAAAAAAAATTAGATTTTCTATAATTGTAAATAAAACATTTTTTGATCATAAACCTGGAATTGCAATTTTGACTGGAATTGAAATTTTCTAGTTCGACACCTCTCTAAATAAATTTCTGTATCTAAAAAACTATTTAGAATTTTTAAAAAATAATTACACCATGATGTTCAGGAGGATCTTTTCTACTAATTTAGATAATAAAAAAAAAAATGTGAAAATTTTGATTTTGCCTTCAAAAAGTAGGGGGTCTAGTTATGAAGTCTCCCCTTAAAGAATGGTAGCGTAATGCATCAAGAGAGTTCCTGGTCGAGTGTGGTGAGAGAAAGTCGTGTTACAGTTTGGCTCTCAAACGGAGTCGGATACAGTACTCCAAAGCCTAGTGATTGTGCTTTCATTAATAGTAAACAGTGAAGCATTTCTTTGTTAATGTGTACAGCCGCATTATTATTTATACTAAAAAGTTTATGAATTAAGATTAATATTTTATCTCTTTGTCTAGCAAGTGACATTATTCTCGTTTTCTACAGAAAAGTAGAATCATTTATTTATACATTCTTTTGTTACAAGAAGCGAATGTATTGTTTTGATATTCCGTTTTTGATAATTTATAAGTGAAAATAAACTGTCTTTGATTACTATTGTGTTCAAGAAGATTTTAATGTTCTTATGTTCCATTACGAAGATTCGTAATTCCACGACAGAAAGGCTGTTAACCAGGTAACCTAATTTGATAACTCTCTCATCTCTCCCACTCGAATATTTATTTATTATTGAATCTGAAGATAGGTTTTATTGAATTTACATTGTAGAAGTTAAGATTATTCAAGCTCCGAGAATATTTTATTACTTTAAGAATATTGATATAGATATAAGAAGATATATTTTGTATATAAATATAAAGGATATTGAAACTACATTTTGATACTTATTTTATTAAGGCATGAAATTTATTTATGAACGTGATGATAGATAGTAAATGTTTTAAAAGAAGATTCTCTCATTATTCCCTGCGTCCGAATTACATTATTTCTTGTTAATAAGTGTAGACTGTATTTCCACGTGAGCCTCAAAATCTTAGCCAACTGCTTCTTCAAGAAATTCGATGCTGACCTTCTAGGTAGTACACGGTGTAATGAAAACATACGACCTGTAATATAGAATATAGAAACAGGGGAAAGAAATCTGCCGACGCGTGACAGTTGACCCATCTGTCGAAAGTGACAGTATTCTTATTTGGCTAAGCTGCTTCAAGATTGTCATATTTGTCTTCAGAAATTTTGTAGGTTATATCTCAAGATATTTTTCTATATTATTTTAGAACGTGGAAAGTCTACTGAAGATTATTTTTCGATCAAGAAGATCGATGGCGACCGATTGAAGAATTTGTCTACATCATGTTCGATTTTCGTTGATGCTCTCAAGAGGAAATTTTCTACAAGATTTCATCTCCATCTCAACGCAGAGCGTCCATTTTTTCTCTATTTCCGCCTGGAAGATGAAGATATCTTAGGCTTACTCATTTTGGGAAAAATTTCGTATGTAAAGTATGTTCTGTGTAATGACATAAAATAAGATCTGTAAGTGTTTCAAGTATAATTTCTAAAAAAAAAAATTATTTATTGGACTTTATACTAAAATACTTAGTATAAATACCTGAATATCTGTATTTGTTTTATGTTTTCAGTGAATTATGTACATTTATTCAGAAACATTTGTTGTAGTTGGCATCAAATAATTGTAGTGTATTCCTCTTAGGCACTTCAAATAACAATGTTCACTTTTATGTCTGGATCCGTGAATTATTATTGGTACTGAAGCGTTGTAGTAAACATGTACAGGTGTTTTATATAATTCTGTAAAGGCAGTGATAATTTCTGGAAGTGGTAATTGTCCAGGAAATTAAATAGCATCTATTGTTTTTTTATTTGTTACCCAGTCGTTATGTTATAGAGAATGATTTTGTACATTCAATATATTAAAGAAAATAAACTTAAACTTATACACACTTACAAATCCAATAAAAAAAATTGAACATTTTCAGGATTACCCCCACCGGAGATTTCTATTGGAATATCCTTCAGAGGATACAATCATCTATTTGGGGAGTCCACTAGCAGGCGCATTCAGACGTATACTGTTCAATCTATTGATAATTGGGAACAGCTGACATACGGATACTTTTTGGTGACCGGGATGATATGTTGATTCAACGTTATTCCATTGAATTCTTCTCGTTCAAGCTAATTCCTCAAATAGCTAAATATTTTGTTTAAATATATAGGTTTGCTGATAACAGTCCAATATACACAGAATCTATCAAAATCCAGAAGAAATGTTAAGGAAATGCACGCCTCAACTCACTGTCATTCATTTGTCTGACCATTGTATCCTTTGAGATCCGTACAGAATCAATCAAGAATGAGCATTGTTATAGCTCTCCATTTTGTACTTGCTAAGAAGGCAGATCAGCGCGACGATCTGAGCGCCACATGAATATTGGAGGAAACAAGAGAGGAAGTCCAGCTCTGTTCCTTTAGATGTGTTAAAAGTTGCCCCCACAGGGTTTAGTTTTATTGCAATCTAACTCTGTTATGCCACTGACAGAGTATTATTGGGCAAGATCCAATTTGGGTATCGCTCTTAATAGTAAATTGGATACATAACATAAAAATTGTGCCGAGGTGTGAGTAGTCTGTAGGAAATTAAGGTTATTCATGATTCTTATGTCCTAAAGGAGAATATCCGTTGTTTACATGGTGTTCCATATACTCGTACTTTCCATAACTATGGAGTCTTACCGATGACTAATAACATGTTTTCTAACGGCACGATAGAGACTGATCTTCAAAATGCAGAAGTTCTTCTACTCAGGATAAGGATGTTATGTCATCCAGGAATAACAATGACATTAGGACCAAGATAACCCTAGGATAAAGGAGCATCAGGCCCCGTGGAAATTGGCAGGTCCATTTTAGTCGATGGGCATCTTGAATCTACTTGAGACGAGGGGGTGGGGAACAAAGTGTTATCTTAATACAATCAAGAGGTTCATTCAACTTGTGCTCGAATGAGATCTTTGTTGTGACAAGTCCTTATCTCCCATGCATATTGTGATTGTTGACAAATTGGCGAAGTGAAGAATTGTCCATTGTGACATTGTGAGCTGCATTTCTATGCATTTCACTTGCCATTGGTTTCCTAACGGACCCCACTTGGCTGAGGTGAATTGCATAGGACTGTATGAGTCTGGTCCTACAATTCTTTTGTTTATTTCTGTCAGTCGGTCCTTTGAATTGGTACTTACCTTACAGGCGAAGCAACTTTCCTCGAAGAGTGAGAATGTTCTAGTGGCTACACCCAATCGTATGGGTCACCAAACTAAGGTAAGGCATGATGCTTTCGATTAATACATATGATGATGTACATTTCGTTGATCACAAAGGGAATTATCGGAAAATGAACTTATCTTTCAATTTTTGGTGTCAGCCATCTAATTATTAAGAAATCCTATACACGAGATATTTTTCATGGTAGCGTGAACATTCTCTTCCTTAAGAGAAAATTGACGCCATTATGGTACTTTCTTAACATATTGTGTTTTTCCAGAAGTGGTTATAATGCACATGTTGCAGGAGTTAAGATATAAGACTCCGGTGATATATATTTATCTTTGTCGTTGATATCCCCCCCCCACCGAAATACCTAGGTCTAAAGCAGATCAGTATTGGCATCCCTTTATTTACATTTGACGAAGAAAAAGGATGGAATACGATAGAGTACACATTCAACACTTGTCAAAAGGAATCAGAGAGACTGTGAGTCTGTAAAAGGATGTGTGTTATCGGACCCCCCTTATAACTGTCTTATAGTAAGACTAATTGGAAACCAAATATTATGTCTTTGTCAGCGCATGGGAACCCGTACCCATTACGGCTGTGGCATCACTGTCCGATAGGACCACTACGAAGATATAATGGTTAGTAAGTCAAAGTGTGGTATATTCTTGGAAGTCTATGGATTTTCAATGTTGGAATGTATGGGAACTGTGTGATCATCTGACAAACCCTGATGGGTATCTAAAATGATTTCTGAGAAGGTTAATTTATGTTGTTAATGTGTAATGAAAATATTCGTAGCTAATAAGTTACTCCACCCACCGCATATCTACCATTCAACCCATATTGATCCAGAGCATGGCTAAAGAGCAACAGATTAATTCAAGGGTCATTTGTGGAGTGAGATTTAGTGTACTGTCCACGATTATTAACTTGATGGAGTGTCACCCTATCAAATGAAATCGAGAGTCAGTAGGGTTTAAAAAATATTTATATTTATATATAATAAAATATGAATATACATGTAATTTAAATTATAAATATCTCAAGAGAATTAAAATTCCAATCATATAATATGAATAAGTATAAGTATATTTATAACAACGGTAATATAATAATAGGAATCAGAGATATTAAATATTACTAATGAATCATATAATAATATATATATATTGATATATCTAATATTAATATATCTATATGGTTATATTATATATATATATATATAGTTGAAGTACTATTATATATATAAATATAGCATTTAAATGAGTTTTATTATGCATAATACATATTGCATACAAAAAAAATAAATTAATCAGTAAATATCTATCTATCTTCTCTCGTTTGAACTTTACAGCTTCAAATTAATCTAATTATTTATAACGACCCAAATCTTTTTTGCTAAAGTTCTCTCTCTCTCTCTTCATCTCCTCTACTCTTCTCATGATCTCTCGGATCTACTTCTGCATTCTCTACATCTCTACTAAATCTGACTTCCTAGACATACTCCATAAATATACTATCAGAAAATCTACTCATCTCAGTTACTCTTACTCTCATCTCTGGGCATCACTTATTCTCTCCTTCCTATCTCTACTCATACAATCTCGCTCTTCATCTTCTAAAAATATCATACTTCTCATCTCACATCCTACTCAGCTCTTTCCTTCTCTGCTATTATTACTATTACTCTTTAACATTTTTCCTTGTCTCTATCTTCTCTCTTCCTCTCTCTTTTTGTTCTCTATTTTCTCTCTCTTGTATCTCATCTCTCTCTTTCTCTCTCTCATCTCCTCTCTCTCCTCTCAGTCTCACTCCCTCCTCATCTTCCACTCCCTCTATCATCTCTTCTCTCTCCTCTCTCTCTCTCTCTCTCTGCTCTGCTTCTCTCTCTCATCTTCTCTATCTCTCTCTCTCTCTCTCTCATCTCTTCTCTTCTCTTCTCTCTCATCCTCATCTCTACTCTCTCCTCTTCTCTCTCTCTCTCTGCTTCTCTCTCTCTCTCCTATCTCTCTCTCTCTCTCTCTCTCTCGTCTCTCTATTCTATCTTTGTCTTCTCTTCTCTCTCCACTCTGCCTCCGCTCTCTGTCTCTCTTTCTCTCTCTCTCTCTCTCTCTCTACTCTCTCATCTCTCTCTCTCTCTCTCTCATCTGCTCTCTCTCTCTCTCTCTCTCTTCTTTCTTCTTTTTTCTTTCTTTCTTTCTCTCTCTCCCCATCGCACACTTTCTTCTATTTCTCTATAGCTTTGTCTATCAGCGACCATCCTTCCATTATATATATATATATATATATATTATATATATATATATATTATTAATATAATTATATATGATACTATTATAATATATACTATTTATTATTACTATTATTATAGCGATCGGCGGGTGGACTTGGCCATTTAGGTCTAGTTGTCTCCGACTTCCTAATGCACTTTTGGAATTTTTTTTTCTGAAATATTAAGGTTACACAAAAATATAATGTATTTAATAATATGTTTTATTAGTTATGAATAACGCTAGAACCCCACTTGGAGGGGTTGTAATCGGTCACATCTGTGTTAATCTTTTGTAGTATTATTCAATTTTATATTTAATTTTTATTAATTATAATACATTTTCTAGATTTGAAGAATTCTTCTTCTTGATCTCATTAATGATACTAAAATAAAGAATTAAACAATAAGGTGGTCCGATTCACCTCTCCGCTCAAAAATTTTGACACTTTTATGAATTCGTTTTTTTTACTATAATATTTATTTTTTATTTATTTTTACTTAATATAAGTAATATTTATTATATTTAAATTAATATACATATAAAAAATGTCAAATATATACTAAATACAAAAACAATCGGCAAGTTAGCCCCGTGATTTGCCACTTAAGTTACGTTTAAATCAAAAATTTACTTTGCCAGTTTTAAAGCTAACATACTCGTGCGTAGTACACTGAAAAAATAATTTAAATCAATCCACAATTTTTATTTATAAACGAGTTTAAAACTCATTTTTCAAAAGTGAAAATTTTTGCTGTTGTCCGTAATTTTCTATATTTTTTTAAATATAAAAACTCTTAGAATTAAGATGACTCTAAATAAAACTGTGTAGTACTACGCAGGGGCTTTTAATGATGCCGAATTTATTTTAATTTTATTTATTTTTTTTTTTTTTTAATTTAGGTGGACCAACTCACCCTCTAAGAGGCGGGCCGTCACCGGCCCAATATATATATATATATATTTTATATATACTATATTATAACTATATATTATAAATTGATTATATATATATATAATATATATATATACTATATAATATATATATATATGAGTTATATGGCTCAGAGGGTTAAGGTGAGCTTTTTGGCTTCTTAAGAACAGGATTCCCTCTCACTATGGGTTCGAGTTTAGTTCAGCCACGTGGACGGACACAAAAAATTTGTCATTAGTAATATATTTTCTGGCTATTTATTATTTTGCCGTTTTATGGCATATGTGTATTACACTATTCTCACACCATCAAAAACCATAGCCAAAATACAAAAGAACAGTTATATCACAAAAACAATCACTTTTCTCATGCTTCGCATTGGAGCCTCATACAGGATGCGACCAAATGCCTTCCGAGTGGCAAGCATTTCTGACTCGTCGTGCGTGAAGCAGGGCTTGCTACTCGAGCCGAAATATTCCTGCACCTTCCACTTGTCAGAAACCATACAATGATTTCACTGACAATTACTACAGATTAGAGGCATGTGGTATATAAATATAATATAGTATATATCCCTATATATATATAATTATATTATATATATTATACTAATTATAATATATCTATTTAAAATAATATAATATAAATATACATACTATAATAATTAAATATAATAAAATAATATTTTATGTCTTATATAAATCATATATCACCCCCACTGGCTAGACCCGGGTATTACTGAGTACCTAGTTTCATTCATTAGGTGTACCCAGGGTTTGGAAGAATGGGTCGGCTAGTTGTTAGGCGATAGTCCATCTATCCCCTACAGATATCTATCCTACTGTAAGGTTTGATCCCCCCCTTATCCAGTTCCTAGGCAGCAATTACCAAGAGAAGTTTCCTTCTTGAAATGGCTGTGTGTGTTTGGTGAGGTGAAATTTTAGCAATATTAGATTTTCTTTTATAATTAATACCTACATGTACCTGAAAAATATATCTTTATTTATATTTCAACATGTATATTTTTCTTTCAGGTCTGAAAGTTTTTCAAACATGTTATTTTGGCATGTTCCATAGGCAGATCGTTAAACCATCTTTTACATCAGTTATTGCGAATAAAGAAATTAATGGTTCAGGAGCTAATTCAAAGGTACAGTATGCTAATATTCCAAAGATAAAAATAGCTATTACATAATTTTTTACTGTATGCTTGTGGTATATTAAATGTAGGCTTGATAACAAGTTTAGGTTTAAAAATGTATTTGATATACATTGCTTATCTCAACTGAAAAGAAAGTATTTCTATCAGTATAGACATTTATTTAGATATCATTCCAAATTAATGAATTGATTAATTAATTAATTTGAATCTATCTCATTCACTGGGGGTTACATATTAACACAATAAAACAAAGAACAGATACGAGGGTATTATGAACCTACTTGTACTGTGACAATAACAATCCTAAGATTTGCTCAGATGTTACTGCCAAATTCAGTTTAATAAGGCTGTAAAATGTTATTAAATATCTAATATCTCTATAGGACAATGAAGAACATAAAATTGCTGATGGTAATTCAATTGAATTTATAATGAACAAAAGACTTACATAATAAATAAATAAAGTTTTTAATTACAAAAATGGTTCTTGAATAACATTTATTCAAAGGTGAGGTGTGTATAAAAAAAAACTATAAAAAACAGCAACATATGACAATTGAATGGGCCGTCAATAAGGGTGATGTAACACTCCCTTATAACACATTTCATGCCACACCACTAATTTTCACCATTTCCTTTTATCTTTGTTTCAGTTACAGAGAGCAAATCAAATTAATTAGCCACCTTTCTAAAATACATCATCACCTCTAATCCGTCTTCATATATAACATTTAGTTCCTCGATCCATTAACCCATACAGAATTCAACATTTTCCGAAAGGATAGAAGGCCGTTTACGGTGATCACTAACTTCCAGAGGCATGCATTAGCATTCCTGGCAAAAGATAAGTGGTATTGGGCAGAAAACCCAACTACCACCATCCCTTAGTCGCCTTCTACAACACACAGGACAGACGATGTGGGCAATTCTTTCTCCCCACACATAGGGATATAAGGTATAGGTATGTCTGTAAGATGTTGTCTAGATGAAGATTGTGGATATAAGTATGTGTAGGCTATATGATATGTGGATAAAAGATTGTGTCTGTAAGATGTTTGATGGAGGATGTGTGTAATAATGACGCAAAGAGGAAGACACCTAAAATTGGGAGTAATTTATTGCTATGGTATGTGATACTCCGTAAGTATATATACAGGTTATATAACTACTATATTACTATTATTATTATATATATATATATATATATAATATATCTATAGTATATATATATTACAAATTATATATATAGTTATATATATAATAATATATATTATTTTATATATTATATATATATATATAATATGTATATATATATATTATAGGTGATTTCAATTTTCGGGGTAAAATTTTGTCCTTATTGACATGCAAAATAAAGGTAAAAGTTTCTATAAGGTATGACATAATGTGCTTAGTTTTCCATCTACTGTCTGTATGTGTTTTTACTAAATATCTTGTTATCTATGAACCAAGTAAGTTAACCAAACTACTATAAAATTTAAAATGAAGCTGAGTGAAGTAGTTTGGGAAAACGGATAGAAGTCACGTTGCGAAATGGAGGTGTAATATCATATTATATTGTATGAGAGGTTTAATTTTGGTTACACATAAACAATACATGTTTATAAAGCACTAAATGATATTAAAGACTAAAGGGTGTTTAAATGACATCTGTTGTTTCCAGATGCAGCGATCAGGCTATCTTCTCAGTCGATGTGTCTTACATTCAAATAATTCAGGAGAGTGATTTCGATAGATATTCAATATCAGTTTAATTAAGCCTTAATCGTAGGTCTTCACGGGTGCGATTGAAGAAGAGTATCTAAGAAGTCTTTAAATCAAGGATTCTAATTGGTGCCTTGCTGGCCATGGAACTGGGGCCACTTCGACCTATCCACTTGATTGTGACAAGGTCTCTGTCGGTGTTCACGAACTGACCGCACTAAGTGTTGCTGGAGCCATTTCATAACAATTTTTGCGCAACCTAGGATGGGTACTCCCAAACAAAAGGTACGGAAGCTATGTTTTCAAAAAGTTAAGAGATCTGGGCCTAAGCTCGGAGGAAGCTCGGAACTAAGTACATGTCAGTGTAATGTTTACTGAATGATATTTTACGTGGAAAATGATGTGTGACGATTCTGTTAATGGATGCAGGATTCTGCGTAGCCCAATGTGTTCTTATGACACGTTAACGTAAGCTTGCGGTTTTTTCTTTTTTTAAAAATGAGCCTCGTTAGGTAAAAACTTAGTTAAAGTTCGGTCGGATTAATTTGCTTAAAGCATTAACATTAAACATCACGAGGCATAGTCAATAGCACCTAGAGTATGCACTGAATGGACGTGAGAAACGGGTGACTAAATTTGCTTGGTGTAGTAACTCCAAATACTAGAATTGGCTCGAATTTAAGACTGTAGTGACAACTCTCCAATGCTTTTTCTTTCCGGACGTGCTCAGAAATTTCATATAAGAACTAATTCTATAATTTAAACGTCTGCGGGTTGCCTGCTTCAGTGTGTCTTTGGACTGCACAATACCGTTTCAGACAGGCGCTTGACCAATGAATCACGTGGCAAAAATCTGCCTTAGAAAATTCGGTCTCTCTCTCTCTCTCAGTCATATGCTCCAGAACTATGCGGTCCATTACTAACTTTAGAATGCATGTCAGCTAGTTTCAGAGTATGAAATGCACTAGTAATACGATCTTAATTCGAAATAACGAAAGAACTGTAAGAGGAGGACGTCAATGAGTTACCTATGTATGCGTAACACAAAGAGACAGTGCATTTTACTTTGTACTGTATTTGGGTGTTTATGGTCTGACAATGTGCCTGAAATGTTATGGAGAAGTAGTGTTTTGGAAGAGTTTTCATATTAGTTTTAAATGAATGTTTTACACACACTTAAATATACATTCTCCCTTATTAATAGCATATTTTAAATGTAATATACATTTGAATTCTGCGCTACAACAATGTGTATTATTTATGGTCTTTTATAAAATCTTTAACAACTAGTTCATATACCGTTTCATGGAATGTGCTCAAATCTTTTAACGGCCGCATTTTAATTTACAGTAATTGAGCTTTACCTTCTTTTTGTGTCATAAACGACTACAACAACCAAAGTATTCATCCCAAAACAGGGTTGGCAAAAAACCATTTTGAAAAAGCCAGTGGGCCCGGGTTTTTTTGTTTTTGTTTTCCATAAACCCGAAAAAAAAATATATATATAATTATGTATCTTTTTTTATTTTTCCTTTCTTTTCAGCAATAACTTTTGCAATTTACATATTAATTTATTGTTTGTTTTCAAGTTATCATAAGTTTCTTTAACAGTAATGCCAAAGACTCTGAGATCCGGAAAGAAACTAGGATATGATAGTAATGGATTCTAATGTCTAAAGGCCCAAGGTAAAATGTATATCTACAGTTGATGATAGCAATAAAACTTGAAGAAGTAAAAGTGCATCTGAAAATTTGTAACGCTCATATTCTGAGCATTATTGTGCATAATGCTCTCAACGTTGAAGTATGGTCTTTCAGTGTAGAAGAAAGGATTAATCTAATTTCGAATGGTGCTAGACAATTAACAATGCAAACATGGTTTATCTGTATCTGAACACTCAAAAATCAAGAAATGTTAAATATACCAATTCAAAATGGCAACTGCACAAAAGAATTCTTGATAAAAAAATATCAAGTTTAATTTTTATACGGTAACAATGTCTCATTTATAAGGTATTGATAAGTCGCTACGTTTTGTTGACACATGATAACAAAACAATATAAGAGGGATTAGTCACTAACCATCATCGAAAAATCAATAGCAGAATCCACTTTTGGACACGGACTTTTTCTTATATAAAATTATATCTATTATAATATATTATATAGATATTACTATTAATATATATATACTTATATATCAATATATATATACTATATTATTATATATATATAAATACTATAATATTATACTATTTATTTTCAACAAATGAATAAAATGAGTTCCCCTACTTTTGGTCCGCTAACCCTAAAATCAATGAATAAAACTTCAATATATTTTTATTTATGTTTTACTGAATTGAAGAAATACTATTAATTCTTTTTTTGAAAAACCCAAATGGGCAACAAATAGCGGTTTTTTTCAAGTGTTTTTTTTTATATAAATAGCCGGGTGGATTTATTTGTGGTCGGGCAAATCAATGCAACCTTATCGTTAAATATTGGGTTTGGTAACCTCAATGCAATTGCTGCAAAAATCATTTAGTAAAAAGCATCCAGAATGCGTTGAGAAAGTAAGCATTAGTGTGGATTCCATAGGACACTTTTACCTTTATTTTATACAGTAATTTATTCTTATCAGTTACCAAAAGTCTACCAAATTTGGCTCTGCTCTCACCCAATGATTACTATATTATTATATATTATTATAATATATAATAATAATTAGTATATATATAATATATATATAAAATACTATATTATATATTATACTATTATACTATATTATATATACTATACTAACTATATATATTATAATATATATATATTATATATATATATAATTGATAATGTCCATTGATGTCTGTCCACTTCATTCAGCCAATAAAAGTTATTATTAAAAAGAAATAAGACTTAATAAAACTTAAGTATATAGTTTAGACATAATTCTATAAGTGACTTATAAGATCTTTATAAACGGCTTATGTTATAAATTGTTAATGTTATTGAGACTTTAAGACAAGAGAAATTAAGAACACAATTAAGCGTAAAGGAAGATTTAAATTATAACTATATAATATACAAGAAAAAAAACCTAAGAAATAAGATAGAATACAAAAGAAAGAATAAGACGAAGAGAATTTAATTACAGACACTACAGAAATAAGGAAGACGGAATTAGAAGAATATGTACAACTTTGTGGGCTTTTTACAGCATTTTTATCTTCAAATGACAGAAATATTCGGGCAACTTTTTGAGAAATCTACAGGGATGAAAGAAGCAGAATTTTTATCAATATTTTAAGGAATTGTTATTCAATTTTAAATAGATATTTGAAAATAATAATCCAGCAGCAGCATAAATGATTGCAAATTAGAAGGAAATGCGTTTTAGAAACGTGAGAATATATCTTCTGGAGATTTTATGAGTATAGATGAATACTAAAGAGAAAAATACCAGAAGGTGGAGAATACAGGTTTATCAAATATAAGACTTTAGAGTATCAAGCAATGAGAATGAAGTATTAAAGGATTTATATCTTCAGTTCGAACACTGGGTTGAAACTAGAAAGGAGTAGCGAA
Organism: Trachelipus rathkii; assembly: GCA_015478945.1. Lineage (NCBI taxonomy): Eukaryota > Metazoa > Arthropoda > Malacostraca > Isopoda > Trachelipodidae > Trachelipus > Trachelipus rathkii. The sequence continues at coordinate 27,729 of JABUQX010023751.1, read as the reverse complement.
CGTGAATATCGAAATAACTTAGCTTTTACATTAATAGACAATATGAGAACATCGAAGAAGAATACTATCAGATAAAGTGGAGATATTAACTCAGAAAAATTTATGAAGTCATACAGAGGAATATATACATTGATGATTCTGTATTTAACAAGACATGGAAGAAAAAAAGCCAAAGGAACCAAACATGGTATCAAAGGAGAATACGAGATTATTAACGTCATTAAAACTA
>JABUQX010023751.1:15000-17500 GCA_015478945.1 Trachelipus rathkii | reverse complement strand
TTAAAGCAACTGTTGAGGCTTTAGAGGAGTTTGAGATGGATCATGATATTGAACCTTTTACAAATACATCAAAGCTTTTGAAATTTGTAATCACGAGCGAATTTGCTCTAAGTGTAACTTTGCTCTACACTATTCCATTTTGTACTTCATTGCAGTCTGCTCTTAACCATATTTAAAATGTGATGTTTGTTTTGAGTGATTTTCGCTCAAACCTCAATGAAAATTTGTCAAGCATTTTGAAAGTTGCAAAGGAACTTATGCTCTCTGTTAATGAAGGCATGAAAATGTCCTATGTCATAATCAATGTAAAATGAGCAGGTATAAAGCAATTACAATTTCTCTTCTTGATGATTTTACAAACCAGTTAGAGACAAGTTCGTGAGCCATAGATAAATACTTATCAATCTTAATAAACTCATTCCATCAATATATGTTAAATATTTTACGAATTTTATAAATCAATTTGAAATATACTGTCACAATGATTTTCGCGTCTATCTTACATTCAACTTGCACTCCAGAAAGATATGCCTAATCAGAAACAGCTCAAAAGATATTTATCAAAATGCAATAGAGGAATGATTAACCAAATTTAATTTAATAAGTGTTTATCATAGCTACACAGTACACAATATAAACGGAGGAAGTTATGGGAGCAAGAAGAAGAATATTTTATACATATAAAAACATCTTTTTTTATTTTAAAATTTCTATCAGTCATATATATATATATATATATATATATATATATATATATTATATATATATATATATATATATATACCTATATATATATATAATATTATTTACCTATATATTAGGGTGGCCAAAAATTTTAAATTTTCCTACACCGCTGGGCACCTATAACTCATTTCAAGCTGATAGTGGTTGGTACTAAAATATCTATGTCTAGATGGAGCAGAGAGGCGATTAACTCAACATCTTACAAATTTTGAAAATTTCGTTTTTTTCAAAATTTTTATAAATGCAATGTTTTTTTTTTTTTTTTTTCCAGATGCTTTTTTTTGTGAAATAAATACCAAGAAAACTGTATACAAAAGTAAAAAAATTAGAACTGTCAATAGTTGCTATTGAGGCCTGTTTTGTTACAAGTGATTGTTTTGGACTTTTTGTGAAAATATGGCTTTGTCATCAACTTCAACACGTCAAACGAACACTGTATTTTTGATAGGTATCAGAGACGTAGAACCAATAACTAGATTTAATCAGTTACCAACTTTAAGGCAAGTTCTTCTCAGATTCCATTTTTTTCTAAATGAAAAAAAATCTGCGAGACGAATTAATTTCAGTATGGCAAAAGGCCGCTATACCGATTAGACTTACAAAACATTGTGTTGATAAGCTTGAAAAAGTGCACTCTGAATGGCTTCTGTTGAAAAAAAAATAAAGGAAGAATGTCTGATGCCCAAAAGAAACGTGAAACATCATTTCAAGAGCAGCTTGATAAGATATTTGACATTGCTCACAATGAAGCACTTACTATGTGCAAAGTAGATGAAGACAGAGAGTTTTTAACTGATCAAAGGACAGAAAGAAATATGGGTATTTCATCAGAAGACAAGAAATACAGCAACAAACAAGAAAGGATTCTTAAAAGAAGATTGAAAGAACAAAAGAGACTTGAAAAAGGTAAAGAGCCAAGTTCCTCGTCCCTGGCGTCCCCAACTGTGACTATTTCAAATTCAGAAGAGGATTCATCAGAAAATTCTGATCCGGTCGAAGATAAATCAGAAGAAGAGCTGTATAGGCCATCATCTCTAAACAAAAGGGAATCACGTACAGATTTGCAGTCTGAACCAATTGCAAAGAAATGTTTAATTTCTACACATGTCACTAGTGCATTAGATCGCAATAAAGTTTCTGATAGGCAAGCCTTAAGATTAATGGCCCCTATTGCAGCAGCACTGGGTCATGACCCCAGTTCATTGCCATTATCACGAAGCACTATTCAACGCAAAAGGAAAGAAGCAAGACAAACTGTGTTTGAAGGAATAAAGAAATCTGTTTCTTTTGACGATCCAGTCATTGTTCATTGGGATGGGAAGATTCTTCCTGATATTTTGGGCAGTGATAAAGTAGATCGCTTGCCCGTCTTAGTATCTGCAGATGGTAAAGATAAATTGCTTGGTGTGCCAAAACTTGTAAGTGGTACTGGCGCAAATGCAGTTTATAATGTCCTAACTGAATGGGGTTTGGGTAACAAGATAGTAGGCATGTGTTTTGACACTACAACAGTTATCACAGGATTTCAAAATGGAGCTTGTGTTTTGTTGGAACATAAAGTTAAAGAGGAATTATTATGGCTAGCATGCAGACACCACATTTTAGAAATCGTTCTCAGTAAAGTATTTACTTTCTGCTTTGGAACTTCCAGTTCCCCTGATATACCTTTATTCAAAAGATTCAAGGCAGCATGGCATTTTATAAACCAAGAAAATTATCAGCCTTTGGGAGATATTCCTGGCAGTGAAGATTTTAA
>JABUQX010023751.1:7500-10000 GCA_015478945.1 Trachelipus rathkii | reverse complement strand
CTTATATACCAATTCACTTTCCAATTTAAATAAATGTGTTTCAATTTAAAACACTTTTAATTAACCATTATTGACAAGTATTTACTGTTTTTCCTTCATGACGTCATTGCGTTTTGTGAAAAATCCTTACGTGGTAGAGAAAAACTACTGTCATATTTGGATTCAGCACATCAAAAAACATAAAGTCCAACAGTCAAACTAAAAACAATTTTTCAAAAGTGAAAAAATGCAGGCCTGTGTTATTTATGGGGTAGAAACTAAACTCATATGTTAATAGCACATCAAATTTCATTCACTCTCAATTAAAAAATAAAAAACTTAAATAAGTTATTAGAAAAGGTCACAACTAATGCTATATATATATTACATATATCTCAAAATTTCACATTTCTTATAACAAACATTTTTCTTTAATATATATATATATATATATATATATATATATATATGTATATATATATATATATATATATATATATATATATATATATATATATATATATATATATATATATATATATATATATATATATATACATATATATATATATATATATATATATATATATATATATATATATATATATTTATATATATATTGATAAGAATATTGGTAAGATTTAAAAATAGGGGACTAATTTAGCTGATTTAATCTTGTGCCCATTGCAAGTGTTTTGTCCCAATAAAGTTCCCTGTAAGTCTCTCACTTGTAGTAAATGAGTTAGCAAGGTGCACGGGGTATGATATGAATATTGGTGCTTTTTATTGTGGTTAGTATTATTATTATTATTATTATTATTATTATTATTATTATTATTATTATTATTATTATTATTATTATTATTATTATTATTATTATTATTATTATTATTATTATTATTATTATTATTATTAATATTTTTATTTTATTTTTATTTTTATTTTTATTTTTATTTTTTATTATTATTATTATTATTATTATTATTATATTATTATATTATTATTATTATTATTATTATTATTATTATTATTATTATTATTATTATTATTATTATTATTATATATTATTATTATTATTATTATTATTTTTATTTTTATTTTTATTATTATTATTATTATTATTATTATTATTATTATTATTATTATTATTATTATTATTATTATTATTATTATTATTATTATTATTATTATTATTATTTTTATTTTTATTTTTATTTTTATTATTATTTTTATTTTTTTTTTTCATTTTTATTTTTATTTTAATTTTTATTTTTATTTTTATTTTTATTTTTATTTTTATTTTTATTTTTATTATTATTATTATTATTATTATTATTATTTTTATTATTATTATTATTATTATTATTATTATTATTTTTATTTTTATTATTTATTGTTATTATTATTATAATTATTATTATTATTACACACATTATTATTATTAATTTTATTATTATTATTATTATTATTATTATTATTATTATTATTATAATAATAATAATAATAATCCCATTACCGGTTTATCTGGAGCTAATTAAAATATAAAAGAACTAGAAATATTAAATCCAAAGTGAGGAAGAAAGTTAACAAAAACAAATTTCTTCATAAAATTATTAAATAAAATTTGCAAGTTAAAAAAAGAAGAAGAAACTTTAGAAGAGAAAGATAAAAAAAAATTCACTTTGACGAAATCATTGTCCCTTTGGATACAGATATAATAAAATCAATAGAAAATTCAGTGTTTTATTGCAAGCTTTTTGACCTTTTGATCAAAGAATTATTGACCGAAAAAAATTTGTCGACTTAGGTTTTTTAATGGGATATAAAATTAAAATAATGAACTAACTAATACGTCGAGTATATATTATATATTATTATTATTATTATTATTAGTAATTTTATTATTATTATCATTATTATTATTACATTTATGTATTACTAATATGAGAAATAAAATATTACATATTATATATTTGATATACATATATATTATTATTATTATTATTATTATTATTATATAAGAAAGATATACATATTATTACATACATACTATTATTATTATTATTATTATTTTTTTTTTAATATGACGACGTGATGTATTAGTACTTTGACATACAGATATTATTATTATTATTATTATTATTATTATTATTATTATTATTATTATTATTATATTATATATATTATTATTATATATATATATATATATTATTACATATATATATATATATATATATTAATATTACATATATATATTATTATTATTACTTCATATTATTATTATTATTATTATTATTATTATTACATTATTATTATTATTATTATTATTATTATTGGCTGCATATTATTACATATTATTACATATATTATTAATATTACATATATTATTACGCCATATACATGCAAACACATAATATATAGGCCAGCAAATCGTGTATTGTCACAAACATACATATTATTATTATATTATTATTATTAAATATATGGTATATATGATAAATATATATTACATAAATATATA
>JABUQX010023750.1:37500-40000 GCA_015478945.1 Trachelipus rathkii | reverse complement strand
CCGAAGCTTGCACGATCTAAAATTATAATAGTATATAAGGTGGTATTACATAAAAATTAGAATAAAATAAATTTTTTTTAAGTTTCATCGATAAATTGCTTGCTAAAATCAAAAATGTTATTTTTTTTCCTCTAGCTGTTATAATTTTTTTAGTTACATGCATGATGCTTTCTGGAGGCTGGCCAATTTAATATATATATATGTATATTATGTTATTATGTCTGTTTATATATTTTTAGTAATATATATATATATATATATATATATATATATATATATATTCATATATATAATAATATATATATATATATATGATATATATATATAAACTATATTATATATAAATATATATTATATATATATATAGTTAGGTATATATATATATCACTATATATTATATATATATAATATATATATATAGATTATATATATATATATATATATATATGATATCATTAATATATATAATATATATATATATATATATATATATTATATATATATATATATATATATAATATATGTATATATATCATATATATATATATATTATAATATATATATATATATATATAATAATATTAATATTTATATATTATATATTATAGTATATATTATTAATATATTATATTATATATATTAATTTTTAAAAAATTGAGAACGGGAACGGGGAAAGGACAATATCGCCCGTAGCAAAACATATAGAACGTTGCCTTTCACATCTTTTTTTTTTTTTTTATAGATCCAAGGATGGACTGAAGGTTAAATTGAGTCTGAAATCGCTTTAACTGTTCACTTTCAATTCATCGTTTATGCTTATTGTAGAGGCATGATTGTCTACGAATTTACTGCATTAATTTTTTGTTACAAATGTTTCATATACAATGGAAATAAATAGCCAATAAGCGCTCTTCACTACCTTGCCATGCCGGAGTGGACAAGGACGTGTTGGAGTATCTCTTTTCTTTCTGCTTGTTTCCTTCCACTTCAAGGGTTATAGTTGATGTTCTCTCTGAAAGACTTTCTCTGTAGTATTAAAAAGCTGCTATTGGAGCCATTTTATTAAAACAACATATATATATATTATTATTATTATATAATATATTATATATATATATATATATATATATATATATATATATATATTTAATATATTATACATAATATATATATATACCAGCTTCCTGCTTGGCCGGCGGATGCCATTTACTTTTACATTTTGCCCATATTTTTTTAAGTACAACCAAATCGAACACATGTTTTGCAAAGGTTTTTTTTGGTCAAAATGCTTAAAAATTAAATGCCCAGACAAAAAATACCGTGAAATATATATATAATATATAATTTATATATATATATATTATTATATATTATAATATATATTTATATATAAGTTATTATATATTATATTATATATTATATATATATATACTATATATAATATATATTATTATATATATATATATGGCCAGCGTTTAGATTTCGTCATATGTATCTTAAAAACTATTAAAGCTACAGTAAAACGGAATACATTGTGGAATGCTGTCCAATTTTTAGTGTGCGGAAAATGTAAATAAAAAAAAATAAATAACAAAACAATAAAAAAAAATATATATTTCCAAAAACTACAATAGCTACAGCGTAAGGGAATACATTTTTGGAATCTGCGTAAAATTTCACCATAAGAAAATGTAAAAATCACATCAATAAATAAAAAAACAAATAATGTTAATATCTATAGTAATATGATTAGAAGGCATATTTAGAGACCTTTTATTGGTTGCTCGTTAGATAAAATAGACTTTCTATTAATTTTGCTATACGCCACACTACGCGGGCTCGCAGCCGACGGGGAACACAGGGCGGGACGTTTTCCATACCCCCGTAGGGGAAGGGGTGCGAGGCAAACCCCGCGCGACACCCAACAACCAAGAGCGGGGTTCCGGAGACCCTCCCCGGAGGGGGGGAATTAGTCCTACCCGTCGTTCCCCGGAAGCCGAGAGACCCCGATCTCCTACCATCTTTGCGGATTACCCTGGGGTATTCTTTTAGTAAAAAAACAAAAAACAAATATTTTTTATGGAAAGTCTATTTATTTTAACGAGAAACCAATAAAAGGTCTCTAAATAGGCTTTTAATCATATTACTATAATTATAACATAATTTTTGTTATTTTTTTATTTTTTTTTACATTTTTCCTATGTGAAATGTTTACAGGATTCCAAAAATGTATTTCCTTTCGCTGTAGCTATTGTAGTTTTATATATAGTATATATATATTATATATATATATATCACTATATAATAGTATATATTTATAATTAATATGTATATTTTTTTTTTTTTTTTTTTTTTTTTTTTTTTTTTTTTTATTTTTACATTTCCGCACATATAAATTGGACTAGCATTTACCACCATGTATTCCGTTTTACTGTAGCATTATTAGTTTAAGATACATATGACGGATATACTAAACGATACCTTATATTATATATATATA
>JABUQX010023750.1:0-17500 GCA_015478945.1 Trachelipus rathkii | reverse complement strand
AACACTTGATAAAAGGTTAAAAGGAAAATCTTTTAGAAGTTTCTGCAGAATTTGAAATTTGAGCAGGTGTTTTGTGTGTTTTGTTTAGTTGTATCATAACCTTTTTCAATCCTATAATAATAATAATGATAATAATAATAATAATAATAATAATAATAATAATAATAATAATAATAATAATAATAATAATAATAATAATAATAATAATAATAATAATAATAATAATAATAATAATAATAATAATAATAATAAAAACTGCTACTACTACTACTACTACTACTACTACTACTACTACTACTACTACTACTACTACTACTACTACTAATACTAATACTACACTACTAATAATGCCAACAAAATTTTGGTTTTAGGCTTGGCGGTTAATATTAATTTCACTTGTGTTTTAAAAAAAGGATTGTCTGTCATTCGTAAAGACAATTAGGAATCAAAGTTCTGAGAACATCACTACCCTATGCACAGAACAAATCACATTCCATAAATTCAAACTTCAGTTGATTAAAAAGATGGGCATTGGAAAATCATTATCGGGACAACGGCCAGAAGATTAGTTTTCTTTCAAAACATAAACATACCGAGTCAGTTGAAGTAAAAAATAATTCAATTACAAGGGCCAGAATATTATACTGTCACTCTGATATTACTACAAATTATTGTACAGAAAAAGAAATAATTGTTAGTCAGTAGGTAAATTAATTATAGTAGATATATTACACGAATATTGAGAGTGGTTGAAAAAAACAAAATAACAACATGCACTTTGAAACATTTTAATATATAACAGATTTTAAGTTAGTTACATAACATTATGGTTTGTGTACATAATTTGATTATTATTATTATTATTATTATTATTATTATTATTATTATTATTATTATTATTATTATTATTATTATTATTATTATTATTATTATTATTATTATTATTATTATTATTATTATTATTATTATTATTATATCATTATTAAGCCAACCGCAGTGGAGTGCAGACGTGTTTCTTTCTCTCATGTGTTGTTGTCGTTTATTAACCATGTTCTAAGTGAAGTCTTAAGTGCCCCACCAATAAATAAAAGTGCATTTAATCACGAACCAACAGTACCGTATAAAAGATTAGTAATAGCTAATAGTGGTGAATAACAAAAGCTACAAATAAGCCTACAAAGCATCTATCATGGCGCATACCAGAAGCCAGGATTTCAAAACCGCGGTGTCAATAACAACGGCAACACGGAAGAAAATAATAATAATAATAAGATCAACAGCTCTGATAGCAACAGCTCAATCAACAACAAGAACAAAAATAACAATGTTACCAACAATAAAACCAGCTCAAATAACAATAACAATAATAATAAAAACAACAACAAAGACAATAACACCAACAAAAATAGAAACAAAAAAGATAAACAAAAAAATGGCAACCTCGAGGCAATATGGGATGAAGAAGTGCCAAATCTCTCTTTTGAGAGCTTAACTGACACGCAGGAAAACGTGCTTTTAAATATGTCCCTCAACCCCTCCCCACTACCCTTTACCCCTACTTCTCCCCACACAAATGCCAATCCCTCTCCAAACTATTATGATTTGCTTTCCGTTATTAACGATTTACAGAATGAAATATCTTTATTGAAACCTACTTTTCATGAATTTAAGGAGATTAACAAACAAAAAGATAAGGAAATTAACGAACTGAAATGCAAATTAAACAAAATTGAATCTCATAATAATGAGACTTCAAAGTCGGACACACAATTACAACAAATATCGCAAATTTCGAATATTCAATCAACAGTTCAAAATATAGAACAGATTCAAGAACAACTCCAACAGGCTAACATTAAAAACGTATTTGTTCTTAGTGGAGGTGATATTCCAGAAGGAAGAGATAATGAAGATTGTGAAGACACAGTCATTAATACCATTCAAGAAAAACTTAAAATTAAAATAAATCGTGAAGAAATTTCAGAGGCATATAGACTTGGTAAAAAAGTGGGAAATGGCATAAGGGATATGCGCTCTACAAGTTTCAAAATCAATGTTGGAAACCTAAAATCAAACTTATTCAAAGCATGTGTTAGTGTGAAGCCGAAATTTTTTTCCTGAACGAATACCTTACATCCCAAAAGAAAAAATTACTTCATAAAGCTTTAACTATTAAAAAGGACCATCCACAACTCTTAAAAACCTGCTTCATTAAAAATGGGTATCTCCTTATAAAGCGCAATACAGATGGCGATTTAATAAAAATAAAAGATGAATCAGACCTAGAAAGATACCTCTTGAACGCCAACTATTCCCCCTCGGATTAAAAATAGTGATAATTGTTAATATGGGTATTCATAATTCAAATTCTTCGGTCGCTATCGCGTTAATAATTTAATTATATTATTAATTAAATTATTTTATATTGTATTTATATTTAAATGGTGATAATACTATGATTATTATTTTTACTATTATTATTATTATTATTATTATTATTATTATTATTATTATTATTATTATTATTATTATTATTATTATTATTATTATTATTATTATTATTATTATTATTATTATTATTATTATTATTATTATTATTATTAATTATTATTATTATTATTATCATTATGATACTATTATTATTATTATTATTATTAATATTAAAAATGTGTTATTATTTATTATTCACGTAGTCCTTTGAGACAAGGATTTGTTATAAATACGACTATTATATATTATTATTATTATTATTATTATTATTATTATTATTATTATTATTATTATTATTATTATTATTATTTTATTATTAGGATACTATTATTATCATCATTGTAATCATTTTTATTACTATCATTATGATAATCTCTCTCTCTCTCTCTCTCTCTCTCTCTCTCTCTCTCTCTCTCTCTCTCTCTCTCTCTCTCTCTCTCTCTCTCTCTCTCTCTCCTATCTTCTTTCCTATCTATCTATCTATCTATCTATCTATCTATCTATCTATCTATCTATCTATCTATCTATCTATCTATCTATCTATCTATCTATCTATCTGTTACACCATATCTAGCTATCTATAGATTTACCTATCTACCTATCAATCTACCTATCAATCTAATTATTGATCTATCTACCTAGATATTGACCTATTTACCTATCGTTTTATCTACCTAGTTACCTATCTATTCATATATTGGTATTATCATTAAAATAAGCGAAATTAGTTGTGATGAATCCCATAAAGGTTGAAATCTCGCTATCGACCCAGATGTAACCTTCATTATCATTAATTAACGGTTTGTATCTTTTGTTAAAATACGGCACTTTGATATTGAATTACCACTTTGGGGCATATCTATCTGTTAATCTGTTAATCTATTAACAAATACTTTGCCTATCAATTTCAATAATCACTATAAAGTATTTAAATATTATTATTATTATTATTATTATTATTATTATTATTATTATTATTATTATTATTATTATTATTATTATTATTATTATTATTATTATTATTATTATTATTATTATTATTATTATTATTATTATTATTATTATTATTATTATTATTAATTATTAATTATTATAATATATTATCATTATCTATTATGTTATTATTTTATTATAATATTTTTATATATTAATTAAATATTTTTATTTTATATTATTGCTATTATTATTATTATTATTATTATTATTATTATTATTATTATTATTATTATTATTATTATTATTATTATTATTATTATTATTATTATTATTATTATTATTATTACAATATAATTATATTATTGATTATTACTATTATTACTAATAATATATTTTGATATTAATTTAAAATAGTCATTTATATTAAACTTTATCGTATATATTTATTATTATATAATATTAAATATTAATTATATAATTATATTAATTATTATTAATTATCTATTGTTATTAATTATTATAAACTTTAAAATTAATAACATTAAATATTATTCTTATTTTTTACAAACTTAATCGACCTGTCAAAAATATCAAGTTTTTTTCTTTTAATTTTTTTTTTCCTTTTAATGTTTTTAATTATAGAGTGCCAAAAAAAAATTTTTTATACTTCTAAACACAACCTCTGATAGAAGCAGTTAAAACTAACACAAATTCTACAATTTTACGATATTTTTTATACGTTATAATACTAATTCTCATAATTAATTATCTTGCATCTACTATTAAATTTGCTAATACGGATATACCATGTTCATGGAAAGCAACTCTGATGTTTTCACTTTTCAAACTTATTCCTCAGTAGCCTCTGAATATATCTATCCGGACATATTGAAACATCAAAGGACACCTGAACTAGGCCACTTCTCTCTTCTCCACCACAACATCAGAAGCCTTAAACAACATCACAATACTTTTCTGGACTATCTAAGTTACCAAAATATCATAATTGACTGCATTGTACTAACTGAAACATTTCTGAATAGAACATAAACACCGGGTTATATCGGATTCCCAGGACTAACTGGAAACACATGCATTTCGACTCATAACAAACGCGGGTGGGGGAGTTTCACTTTACTTTAAAAATGGCATTTATACATACAGCTGATTTAATTCACTTTTCAAACTCAACATCTAAGGTCTGGTGGAGAATTTGCGTTAAAAAATATAAATCGAATGAACTAATTTTAATGGGAGTCTAATCGACCCCAAATTCATCTAAAACCGAAGTATAAATGCTCTCAAAAGACTTATCAAAAACACTATTTTCTTAACTCATAAAAATAATCAATTGCGGATGATTTTCTTAACATTGATCTATCAACGAGAACATTGCTAATCGGGCAAAACCTCTCTCTCAAACTTAATGTTATTTCAAAATGGGTTCATTTTTCAATATTATGCTACCTACACGTCTAAACAACGTCGAAAATAGATGTCCGTCTTTAATTGATCATATCTGGGGGAACCTAAACTGAACCTAAACTAAAAAAGTGATATGTCCGATCACTTCCCATGTCTTGCAAAATTTGCTATCAATAAAACTCAAATTTTCACCACCATTTAGATACAGGCTAGATGGTTGAATAATCAAAGGCGGGAAATACATAAAAACAAAATGATGAAACTTGACTTTTCACTCACATTACAGCTGAGAATAATTGGCATCGACGGAAAAATTCAACTCGAAATATTCGTAAACATATTAAATTAAATTGCTACGACGAATCATTCCCTATTAAACGATAAAACTTGGCGCTAAAAGGATTCAAAACCCATTAGGCTAACACCAGCTCTGCTAAACTCTACCTCAACCAAAAACATAAACTCGTACCGAAACTATAAAAACAAAAAAATTATAACCGATTCATTTCTAATGATAAGTTTCAATAAGGTCATTATCTAGAAAAGCAAAGAGAAAATACTACTTTAACAAATCCAGGATTGCAACAAAGCTCGAAGGCCACTTGGGTTTAATCAATAAATTCAATCAACAATAACAAAAAAAAAAACTAACAACAATGTAAAAAGAACTGAATTTTAAAACAATCAAGTTAACAACCAACCAAAATATGATCGCAGACGGACTAAACGAATATTTTTCGTTAAACAAACTTAAGCAAATCTTGACAGATAAACCCCTAGTCAAACATTCATACGAACACTTTTACTCCAGACACGAGTTCATTTTTCCTTTTTCCATCAAACCCCTGTCTCGGAGGATAAAGAGGTGATCGCCGGATTAAAAAAACACAAAAACTGTGGATGTATAACATTCCCTCCCCAAAATCACATCCTACACAACTACAGCTGCCGACCAATAATAAGACCAACCCCTTTAAAAACACTTGCTTCAAGAATCATTTTTGACAGGAATTTTCCCAAAATATATTCAAGACAGCAAAATTGATCCCTATACCTAAAAAAGGAGACCTATGCCTAGCAAAAAATTACAGAGACCAATAGCTATCACAAAACACGAAATTAGTAAAAAATTTAGAAATTCAGTTTCCTTATCAGTTAACAGAATATTATATATCAAACAACATTCTCAATGATTCCCAATTTGGATTTAGAAAAGGACGGTCTCAACTCTGAAAATACCCTCATTGCGCTTAAACCGAAAAACTGTACGAATATAGAAAATAAAGATATCCATCCCTGCTATTATTATTAGATTTTCCATTTACATGTATTACACAATACTAATTAGTAAAAATGAACAGAAATGCGAGCTTTGATAAAAAGACAAATGTATACAATGGTTTAAATGCTACTTAAAGGAGAGATCTCAATACCGTAAACAAATGAACACCTAATTCAGCCCCACCACTTCAAACTCAACCGGCAGATACCCCAGGGAATCAAATTCTTGGACAGTTATAACTACATTCTACTTATACAAAATGAATCTGTTCACTCATCACATGACGCGTATTATTACAGTCTCTTCTTATGCTGACGATACCTCCATTTAATAAAAAAAAAAACAAAAAATTAAAAAAAGCCGAGTCTCTATCTCGATAAGCATACTGACACATTAACCAAAATAATGAAATGGAATATTTCTGTACAAGCATAATCTATTAAATTTAAATAAAACATCTAATATTATTTTTAGCAACAACTAATATAACGATTATAAATATTAAATATAACAATAGTAGAAAACTGAATAGGCTGCAATGCAATAAAATAACTAATGGATTAACTCGATGATAACTGACATTAAAGGCATATTAAACAACCCATAGTTTAGCAGACTGTCGAGATAAATGTATAATGCTAATAAAATTAAGGAATTTTGTACCCACTATTACCATTCATATTAGGAAATTATTACTATTCACCAAATACACAAAACCTCACTCTACGTTATACCTGTCTTCCTATACTACGGTTCAACTACAAGTTAAATCAGTTAAGATCACACATGTAATATAGATAAAACACAGAAAGCATTTAATTCAGCACTCAATTAGACAAATACAAGAGACTTTTACAGGCATACGCATTCCAATTATTCAAAAGCCTAAAGATATTACAGTTTAAAGACTTGCATAAATATACACTCCTGAAAGAGATACAGTAAAAAATTATCCAAAAACACCCTTGAAATATTTTCCCACCCTACAAATACAAATAATACCTAAGAATAATTATTTAACACTAACACTCCCCTTCTAGTAGACTAAAAAAAGCCCCTCAAAGCTCAGAAACTACAAAATTAAGCAAAACATTTACAAACTCAAGCCACAAAGACTCAAAACCGAAAACTCTCCCCTACTCTTACCAAAATAAAAAACTCAAACCTATCATTATCAATAAATAAAATATCCCTAGTTAACTAACTCAGAGATTTTTATGGACGTAAAAATCTAGCTACTTCAGTAATTACTATTAAATTATTAATTGTTATTATTATTATATAACTTGTTCAATAATTTATTATTATTATATTAATTAATTAATTATTATTATTATATTATATATCTTATTATATATTAAATATATATTATTAAATATATAATATAATTATATTTATATTTATTATGATTATATATTAAATTATTATTAATTATCAAATTTCTATCATCATCAATTATTGATATATATATTATAATGTTTTATTGTTATAATTATTGTAAATATTGTATAATATATTAATTATTATTAATTAACATATATTATGTGTATCTTAATATTGTATTATTATATTATTAATTTATTATGATAATAATTAATATAATTAATATGGATTATTATAATCTTAAAATATTTTTATTATTTAGTAAACTAAACATTATTATAATATATTAAATTATTATAATATACTATTAATTATTATTATTAATTAATAATTAATATTATTATTATTTATATCAATAATACATTATATATTATATTAATATTATATATAATTATTTATTATTTATAAATTATTAATCTATCTATTATTATTATTATTATTATATTATTTTTTTGTTTTTAATTATTATATATTAACTAAGTGACGTTATATTTAGGTGATATTATATTTTTTATGAATCATCATCAATATATACATTCATCCATCTCATACATAACATCTCAATCTCAATCATCATAAAATCAATAATCATCATCATCATCAATCATCAAATCATCATCATCATATCATCAATCATCATCTATCAAACATCATCATCATCATTCATCATCATCATCATCATCATCTATCAATCAATCATCAATCATCATCTCATCATCATCATTATCAAGATGATAATTCAAGGGGTTCATTTATCATTACCATGTCAATTCAATTGTTTATCATCATCAATCATCATCAATTCCCTTTCAATCACCAATCATCATTCATCATCATCATCATTCAAAATCATCACTACATCATCATCATCATCACATTGATCTCATCAATCATCAATATCATCATCATCATTCATCATCATTCAATCATCATCATCAATCATCAATCATCATCATCATCAAATCAAATCATCAAATCATCAAAATCAATCATCATCATCAATCATCATCTCATCATTCCATCATCATCATCATACCATCATCAATCAATCAATCATCAAATCATCATCCAATCCATTCAAAGTAAAGGACTGTTTAAAATTTTCGTCATTCATCATAAATAATAAATCATCATCATAATCATCACAATCATATTATTAATTATTAATATATATTATTATTATAATTATTAATTATTATTATTATTTTATTATTATAATTAATTATATATTATTAATTATCTATTATATTATATAATTATTATTATTCAATTATCTTTGATCTCTTACTCGTAACCTATATATAGCTATTAATTAATATATAATAATTATATAATTATTAAATTTTACTATATATATATATTATTATATTTAATTGTTCTAAGCAATGATGTAGCTAATATATAAAATTATATTGAATTATAATAAATAATTATTGTAATTAGAATTATAAAGATTCATAATTCCTTAATTGAAGACGTAATTGTTAATCTACTTAATAAATACAATTATACTAATATATTATAATTATTATTATTATTATTCTATATCGTATTATTATTGATAATTATCAAGTATATAATTATTATTCTAAAAATCATTTATATATTATTTATTATTATTAATTCATTATTATAATTATTATTTATATTATTATTCCATTATTAATTATTAATTATTATTAATATTATTATAATATTATTACTATTAGTAACACTAATATTATTTCTAATATAATGATTGCTTAACTATAATATTAATTATTATTATTCATATTATTTTATTACTTAATATTAATTATTATTATTATTATTATTAAATTATTCATCTATTATTATATATATTATTATATATTATTAATTATATTCTATAATGATATTAGATTAATGATATGATTAGATCCTATAAGATTATATTATTAAATATAATTATTCATTAATTTACTTATTAATTTATTATTATTATTATTATTTATTAATTATTATTATATAATTAAACCATTAATTATTATTGTATATAATATAACATTTATTAAACTTATTATTTATATAAACCAATATTTTCGCGGTCTCAAAGGAACATGACAATATGATGTTGCAATTATAGACCACATATTCAGATAACTAGGGAAATTATTTCTTGGGTATTTTAATTAATTGGTATAACTAAATTCGTTAAATATTTTATTGTAAAAAATGTAACAATTTATTACTTATATTGCATAAACATATTCTGATTATTGCATTCTAATTATTGTGTTATTTAATGAATATAAATAATTAATAATTACTATTATTATTATATAATTATTATTATAATATATTATTATTATATATATATTATTATTATTATTTCTATTATTAGTATTATTATTTATTATATTTATATTATTATTAATATAGATTATTATTATTAATTATTATTATTATTATTATATTTATATATACAATTAGTATTTACTATTTTATTTATTCAAATTGTTAATATATTATATTATACTATTATTATTAGTAAGTATTATTATTGTTGTATATTATTATTAATAATATTATATTATTATTAATTATTAAGATATATATAAATTATTATATTATTATTATATTATTATTATTAATTATTTTATTATTATATTATTATTATAATTATTAAATTATTAATTTTATTATTAATTATTATAATTATTATTATATTATTATTATTATTATTATTATATATATTATTATTATTATTATTATTAATTATATATTATTATTATTATTATTATATAATATTAATTATTAATTATTATATTATTATTTATTATAATTATTATTATTATATAATTAATTATATATTATTATTAATTATTATATTATAAGTTATTATGAGATATCTTTACTTATTAGATATATTATTTATTATTATATTATTTTAATATTATATAATTATTATTATTATTTTTAATTACATTAATTATTAATTAATATATATTATTAATTATATATATATTATTGTTATTATTATATAATTATTATTAATATATATTTATTATTATTATTAATTATTATTTTATTATTTTATTTATTAATTATTATTATTATTATTAATATATTTTTATATTATATATTATTATTATTATTTTGATTTAATAGTTAATGATTATTATTATTATTATTATATTAATTATATAATATATATTTGTATTGTTATATATTATAATTAATTATTATTGTAATATGGTTTTAAATATTATTTTTAAGACTCATTATTAATTAATGTATTCGGGTATGCAAGACACAACAGAATATATATTTGCTTCCAGAATTCAAAGCAGTTGAAGGAAAGGAAATTAAAATTTGAGATTATTTAAGGTGAGAATATGAATATATTACAATTAAACTGATTGTATTTAAATTATAAAAATTTATTTGAAAATAAATATAAAACATGAATGTCTCTTAGTTATTTAATGACTGAAATTGTACTCTTCTATTTGATTGAATCCACAGATATATGAATTTAAGTGCGTTTCGAATTTTTGAAATTTGAAATTCATTATTATTATTATTATTAATTATATATTAATTAAAAATTAATTAAATTAATATAATTATTATCATTACATAAATATATATTATTATATATATAATATTAATTATATATATTATTAATTAATTATTATCATTATCATTATCAATTCAAATCATATATCATTAATCTATCATTATCATTAAATCTTAATCACATTATCAATCATTGGACAATCTGAAACTAAAAGAAAGTTTCGTGAGGTCTCGAATCTGGAATAGAAAATATAGGAACATATGATTACCAAACTAATCTAAACATCATCATATTCCATTGGTCATAAAATAGAACAAACGAACTAGATTCGTGAACATTAAAAATTAAGATCGAATGAAACATAAATTTCTCTACTCATTCTAACCGTTTTTCAAGATAGTAATACACGACGTAACCTAAAATGGTTTAAATGCAAGTTTAAAAAATCACTTCCTATAATAATATAAAAATAATAATAAAATAATATATTTAAAGCTAAATTTCTAAAATAGTATATAACTGTAACAATATACAGATATAGATTATCCCTTATCAAAATTTTCATAAATAATTGATAGCATTAAGATTTTCTTAAAGCTGCAAAATCATGTAAACTCAAAGAGAAAACACGGCAGCACATTACAGTAAAACAACAAAATTACATCATTATGAGAATCAGCGGAAAATTACTAAGAGGGGTTTTATAATAATAGTTATATATTTAAATATTTATTTGAATAAAAATTTTGTTACGCAAAAAGAAACCAGGTCTAAGGTATATTATTCACAAAATATAGAGGAGCAATTCAGAAGCACGACGGAGGGACAGAGAGGGGAACGGAAAGTCCCCACCCGTCAGATCAACACCGGGCGGCACGAGAAGACCCCGACTCATCATCTTTGCGGTATTACCCATATCAGCGAAAATTACTACACTTAGTCATAAAAAAAATATTAATAATTATTCTTACACTATGCTATTACTTACTTAAATACAATGAAAAAAAAATATTTTTATTTACCTTCAATTATGAAACTATTCAAACATTATACTTCTTCTAAATAGATATTATATTAAATTAGGCTTAAAATTTGATTTAAATCATATTTAGCAGAGAAAATAATTTATTTTCCAAATATTTTGAAGTAATAAAAAATCAAAATAATAATAATTCAAAATGTTTAGTTTCTTCATACGTAAAAAAATATAATGAAGAGAAAGATTGCTTAAACATATTCCAGTTTTTCAGTCGTAGGCTGAGCATTTTCTCTGTAACATAATTATTAGATAGATCAAAATATAACGATCAAATTCTTAAGAAGAAAAAAAATTATGAGACTTGTTGTTTAATGTTTAGAATGAATACAAAAAATAAAAAATTAAATAAAAATAGAATATAAAACCCAATACCTATAGATATTAATCCGACTAACAAAAAACAAATTAATGTTTGCTAAATTTTGTATATAAACAAACAATATGAAATAAAGAAATGAACCGTATCATAGTATATACATAAAAAGAAATAGATATACAAGCATTTGAACAACATCTAGACCAAATAATAAAAATAAAAATAAAAAAAAATAATAAAATATAATTATAATAATAATATATACTATATATAAATTTACAAAATAACTGTAGAAATAAATTTATAAATTATAAAAATAACATTTCATAAATAAAAATAATATATTATATAATTTAATATAAAATAATTATACTATAATTATATATAATAAAATATAATAATAATAAATAATAAAACTATAATTAATAATATATATAAAATATATACACTATAAAATATATTAATAATATATAAATAAAATATCATATTGTAAAATTTTACTTTTTATTCCAAACTCTTCCTAATTTATGAAAGAAACAATAAAATATAGAAGCATACCCTTAAATTTAAGTCTGAGATAACATATAAAAAATAAATACAAATATATAATGTACAAAATATTTGAAGTTTTACTTATATATTTTAAGTTAACCGTGTAACGAAAACGCTTTTGAAGATGTTATCCCATAAAAGATTCAAATACTTAATTATTAATTATAATCTAAAAAATGCGAATGGCTTTATTCTAGATATATTTACTACAAACAAATGTACTATAACAATAGAATAATGCGACAAAGAAATACTTTTTAAATCTATTTTTGAGCTCCATCAAAAGGTTGTGATTTGGAATCGGTGCATTTGCTTCTTTACAAAAAATGGACGCGTATATTCGTAATATTTTATTTTCATTTACATATTCAATTAAGAACAATTTAAAATAAAACCGTTTAAATTACAAAATTGCATTTATATATTTAATATAAATATAATATAATAAAGTAATATATAAGTGTTAAAAGTTATTAATTTTTTATTAAAGCTACTAATTGAATGAAATAAATAATTTTAACTTTTTCTTTAGTGTTTTAAAATATAATGAAATTCATTCGTTGCTAAGATCATTTTAATTTTCTTCTAAATTCATAAAATGTACATGAGCACATTGTTTATCCCACTAGAAGAATTAATATAAAAATCAATAAAGTAAAATAAAAATATATACCTTTCTATGTCAGTTCAATTAAGAATAAAAAAATAATTACTATAAGCATCAATTAAGGTTATTATATACAATTTGATTTACTAGAGATCTGTACATAAATTAATATATTGATTATTAAAAGATAAATTAGTCACCCTATATTTAAATCAAGGAGAAACGAACTAATTTACGACTATTATCTAACAATTTCATTTCACTTGGATTATTAAAATATTATTTAAAATATTTAGTTCTTTATAATTTAATAATTAACTTTCACGGAAATTTTCTTTCAATGAGCAAATATGACGGCTACGAGATTTTGAGGATTTAAAAAGACAAACAAATGGAGATAGATTCTCTAAGCATCTCTCAACAACCAAGCGCAAACTGTGTAACCACTACTCTTGGAAAAGCAATCAGCCTCTCAGCCGAACACTATAATTTTAGCTACACCAAGGCTTCCACAAATATAGTGCAGGGCAGTGTTTCGGACAAAGATCCAGAACGAAAGGCCAAACTGTTTTCTCTGAAGAACCTGCGAATCCGTAGCTGACCGTCTTCCCAACAACCTATCCGGGTTTCCCACAGAGCTAAATCGCGAAGTGGCTGAAAAACTCCGCCCTCACTCCGAACGAGAAAGTGGCCCGATTCGGCGCTGGGTCCATTTTAAAAGACAAAGGCTAGTACCTGTCGCCAAGGCCTTCAGACTTTACCCTCAGTCGAATTCGGAAGTTGCCAATATCGAACGCCAAGAATCATTCGGAACGTGGCCCGCAAATACTGTTTCCTTGAACGAAGTAGTAACCCAGTTTCCCACAACTCCACATCGAGTTTCCACATAAGCTATTCGGAAGTGCCGAAGCTCAGCCACCCATTATATACGGAAAAGTGGCAACGCTAGTTTGGGTTGCCTTTATATTAGTAGTTACACTGTACCTACCCTTTTCTGAACGCAACCCCCTTAAGACTCGGAACCTCATTTCACAACCGACCTAACCAGCTTTCTTATTTCCCGTAGATTACATCTAATAAGTCAAGCCACTCTTTTTGGCTAACGACATTCTACCCCAACGCTTCACTCCGAAAGCTCACCAACACGCTCACCTCAAGATCACGTGTCACACGCTTACATATAAAGATCTACTTGTCGCTCACACTAAAAGTTAACAAACAACTATAATACAATTTGCCCATCGTACAAACTAACAGAATATAAATCCATCAATAAAAGTAATGCCCCTACAATAAAACTTTTATCTCCTATTAAATGTAAAATTACTTTAGTATACCTAACAAAGCCTAACACAAAATCACTTAAAATAATTATAACAGAAAAAATTCCTATCTAATACACCTACCACTATAATATACCATATACCCTACTACCCTATCATAATACCATAATATACACCAATACATATATCATACTACATAATCCACCCATATATCACAACCTATATAACCCACCTCTCATAATACTACCTATACTATATAAACCACATCAATAAACTAACCTATAATAATAATAATTACAAACGTAATTTATAATTTTTATTTGTTATGAAAATAACTAAATAAGATACTACCCAAAAACAATAATAAACTAATATATATGTAGGGCGAATCATAAGTAGGTTTGAGATTGAGAAACTCACTAACTGTAGTTAATGAATATTGTGCTATATACTAAAATAATAATAACTTCTTCCCTTTCCTTTTCCACTTACGCTACTTCAATCTATATAACAAACTCACCCTATACATATATAATAAAAAATATAACTAATAAATAAATAATAAATCTAAAATAATATTTAAAATGCAAATTATATACTATACTACTACTACACACCCCTATACTATCCCAATATACCATAATAAACTACACCCTATATATATATAAATATATATACCATATATACTAATATATATACTATAATAAAACTATACTAATCTAACTACTAATATATAATATATATAAACAATATATGTCCTATAATTATAATATAAGGAACAAATAACATATATATTACAAACCCTAAACTAATAAACCATACAATAATACTACCATATATCTATAATACCACTAATACATATATAATAAACCTAATAACTAATCAAACTATAACCATATAATTAATAATAAAATACACCATATAAACTATATAAATATAAATCTTAACTACATAAATAATTATAAATATACTAACTCACTAATATGTATAATACTATAACCAACTACTATCCTCTACCATATACCTACAAATATAACATATATACTAAAAATCACCCAATATACCCACCATATACCAGTAACTATAAATAAAATATATAAAATATAAATATAAATACTACATATATACAATACCTAAACTATATACTCATCACAATATAAAACACCTATAGCCTCGAAGATACTCATACATAATATACCAATACCTCCTATACAATACTATCACTACATAAAATAATATACTTCACAACCCCTATAATATATATATATTACTACATATATATATATATAATAGACTCGTCCCCTAAAAATACCTAAATAATAAATACATCATAATACCCACCTATAACCACCCCCATATACTATATCATAAAATACATATACTATACTAACCAAACCTAATCATACACCACCTACCAACCCCCTATAACCTCTATACTCAATATATACTATATATATATTATTACTCACTATTAACTAACTACTACCTATTACCTACCTACCCTACCTATTATATCACCAAATATATGTACCTACTACAACATATAATATACTAAACTATATACCACCTACCTCTAACATAACCTATATAATCATACCATATACTATATATTATATATACTATACTATACTCAACTATATATATATTATATATATACCATATTAAACCATAATAAATCAATAACTCGATATATTGTACTATAAATGTGTAACTAATATCACATACCTATTCACATATATATACTAATATAAATAACAAATAACTTAATCAACTTAATATAATAACATACAATAACATATATATATTTAATACATAATAATATAAACAGTAAATCAACAATACACATAATAAACATAAAAAATACCACTATATACTAATACGATACAACTTACTATATATATAAATACAAACAAATACAACAATACAACAGGCCATAAACGAATATAAATAAAATATCTAGATCTTGCCCAAAAAATATCCATTTCATCACTCATGTAATAAAAAAAAGTAATATTTTAAGAAAAAATCGAATAACGTATTCAATGAAATACTAGAAATAGCAAATAATATAGATAAGTACTAGTAACGGACTTGTATTTTATAATACCAATAAAAATACTTACGAACACATACTACAAAACCTCATAGATATACCCCAATATACCATACATATAATAAATACTAATTATATACACCAACCAAATATAATTATACATAACTAAAATATATATATCTACCAACATAATATACCAAAAACATCATACCCTATACTACCTATACTTATTAAATAATATATAAATAAAACTAAATAAATACTAAAATAATAATAAAACAATAAACAAATCGTGTAAACTAAAAACCAAAATACATAAAAATTCCCTAACTCATATTATATAATAGTACTAATAAAACCTACAGCTAACGAGTATATATATAAACATACAAATATATTATAATATTACATATATTATAAAAAATATATACTAATAATAAATACCTATAATATAAGAAGCATTTGCACAATAATATAATTTAAGAAACAGTCCTTATAACAATATACTAAATTACTTGTTTTATTACACAAACCTATATAAACAAATAATATATATCACCGACCAAATAAATAATATAATAACCCACACAAAA
>JABUQX010023749.1:50000-85626 GCA_015478945.1 Trachelipus rathkii | reverse complement strand
TTCGCACCCCTCCTGGGTTCTCTTTCCCCCCTACTGCCTGCCTATTCCTGTCCCTTTGTTTCCCCCTGTTCCCCCTGCTCCCCCCGTTTTGGGTCTTTCCCTATTTCTCCCCCGTCGTTCTCCTCCGCCTGTCTCGCCCTTTGGTCCCTTGACCCTTTCGGCCCTCTCTGCTCTTCCTTCTTCCCTTGCCCTTTGGGCCCCGCTCTCCTTCCTCTTCCCTCTCCTCTCTTCTCTTCCCTCCCTCCTCCCTTCTCTCTCCCCTCTCCCTTCCTCCCCCCTCGCTTTCCTCTTCGTTCCTCTTCCGTCTCATCGTGCCGTCGCTCTTGTGGGTTCTTTGGCCCCTCTGGGTCCCCCCGTTCTCTCGTCTCCCCTTTCTGCCTGCCGCCCTCTTCCGGTCCCTCTTCGCCCCCGGCCTCCCCTGCCTGCCCGGCCCCTTCCCCTCCCTCCTTCTGCCTCTCACCTTTTTCTTCTGTGCTGCTGTCTCCCTTTCTTTGCCCCCTTTCCGCCTCTCCATTCTGGCCTCTGGCGCCGGCGGTCTCTCCCCGCCCTCTTCTTCTGCTTTCTTTGTCTCCTCCGCTCTTCCCCCCCTGCTTCCCTCTCCTGGCTTCTTTTTCCCGCCGTCCCTTCGTCCCGCTTGCCTCTTGCTTTTACCCTCTCCCGAGCCCCCCCCCCCACTTCTTTCCTCTCCACGTTCTCTCCTCCCGTGCCTCTCTCTGCTTCCTCTTCTCTCCCGGCGTCTCCCCTCTTCGTCTTCCTTCCCCCCTGGCCGTCCGTTCCTGCCCCTCCTGTCTCGCTTCTCCTTTCTGGTCTCTCCTCGCTCCTCTTTTTTCTTTTTCTCCGGCCTGCGCCTTTGTGTCACCCTTATGTCCTCGCCCTGCTGGTTCTTTTTCTTGCTCTCCTCCTTCTTTCCCCTGTTCCCCCCCTTCGTTTCTTTCTCTCCGTGACCCCTCTTCCCGTTTCCCCTTGCTCTTCTTTGTCTCCCGCTTTCGCCCCCCCCCCCTCCCTTTCCCTCGTTTTTTGCTCCCCGTCTGCCCCCTGGTCCTGCCCCGCTCCCCCTTTCCGCCTCCCGTGCCCTCCCTCTGCTGCCCCCCGCTCTTTTCTCCGCCCTTCTCTCTCCCCCCCTTCCCCCCACTCTCTTTTCTGCCCCCTCTTTCCTCCCCCTTGTCTTTCCCCCCTCCCGGCCCTCCTCCCCCCTTCTGCCCTGCCCCTCCGCTCGGTCCCCCTCGCCCGCCCTCCTGCCCCTTCCTTCCCCTCGCTTTTCCTCTTCTGCCTCCCTCTACTCTCCTCTGCTTCTTTACTTCTTCTGCCCTTATCTGCCCTCTCTCCTTTGTCCCCCTGCCCCCTCCCCCTCTGCCTCCCCCCTTTGTCGCTCCCTCTCTCTCTCTCTCCTCTCCCCGCTCTCCCTCCTCTGGCCCTGGCATCACCCTCCTCTCCCTCGTTTCTTTTTCTCTCTTGTATTGCCCCCGTCCTCTCTCGGTCTCGTCTCCTCGCGTCTCCCTTCGACCTCTTCTCCGTCTTCCCTTCCGCCCCTCCCCCGCTTCCCCTTGGCCCTCTTCTGCTCACCTCCCCTCTGCCGCCCGTCGCCCCTGTTCCTGCCGGTCCCCGGCTTGACTGCCTTTCGCGCTCTCCTCTTTCCCTCCTTCTTTTCGTTTCTCCCCCTCTCTATCATGCTGCCGCCCTCGTTCTCACCCTCCTTTCTCCTTTTCCCTCTCCTCTTCCTGCCTCGGTGCCCTGCCTCTTACCCTGTCTCCCCTCTCTCCCGCTCCGCCCTTGACTCGCCTCCCTCCTCCCTTTTTTTCCATCCCCCTCCTCCTTTATCCCCTCCCCCTCCTTCTTCTTCCTCCCTTCCCCTTTTCCCTCCTCTTGCCCTTCTCCTTCCTTCCCCCCACTTCTCTGCCTTCCCTCCCCGCGGGGCTCTCTTCACCTCTTCCGCTCTTTCCAGTTCCCCCCGCTCTCCCCCGCGCCTCCTCCTTTCCCTTCTTCTTCGCTTCCCTCCCTGTCCCTCTTCTTTCCCCCTTCCCGTTTCCTCTCCTCCCGCCTCCCCCGCCCTCCTCTCCTCTTTCCCGCTCGGTTACCCTTTCCCCCCCCTTTTTTCGCTAGCCTCGGCCCGGGCTCTCCTACCCGTTCTCCGGTCGGCTTCCCTGTAGTCTGTGCCTGGGCCCCCCTCCTTTCCTTTCCCTTCTCCCTCCCTTCCCGTCCCCCTTCCTCCCTCCTCTCTGCACGATTACAGAGCTATTTTCCGCCTCAACCTCCCCCCCGCCCCCGCCCCCCGTCCCCCTCTTCCTATGTTCGCTCTCGGTTTCGGCTCCTCCCGATTCCCTTCTCCCCCCTTCCTCTACCCCTTGCTCCTGCCTGTCGTTCTCTCCCCCCGCCGTCGTGTCCTTCGCCTCCCCCCCATGGCCTCTGCGCCTATGCGCCTCTGTGGCTCTGCGCGGTCCGCTCCCTCTCGCGCCTGTCACCGCGTCCCCCCCCCTCCTGTCCTCGGGTTGGGCCGGCCCCCCCCGCTCTTTTTTTTCCTCCCACCCGCCTGCCCCCCCCCCTTTTTTTTCGTTTTTTTTCCTTAGGTGTGGCCTTCCCTGTTTGCCCCCCTCTTCTCCCTTTTCGCCCCTCTGCTCTCCTTTGGCCCTTTTTTGGTTTCCCCTTTCCTTCGCCCGGTGGCCGCCCCTGCGTTTGCGTTTCCCCCTTTTTTCTGGGTTTCCCCTCTTTTTCCTTTTCTCTTCTGCTATTTTACTGTACTCTTCTTTCATTTTTCTTCCTTCCTGTTTTTCTTTCTTTTTTTCCGCTTTCACGTCCCCTTTTTTCTCTCCTTCTTTCCCTCCGCCTTTCGCCCTGCCCCCTGCCCCCGTTCCGTGTTGCCTGTCCTTTTTCCGGCCCTCCCCGTGTCGCCCCGGCCCTCCCCTGCCCTCTCCCTTTTGTTGGTTGTCGCCGTTGCCCCCCTCGTCTTTCTTGCCTCCCTGCTCGCCCTCGGCCCTTTGCCCTTTGCCCCCTGCGCGCGCTGCTTCTGCTCCGGCCGTAGCTCCGCTTCCGCTCCTGTTCCTGCCTGCTCCTTGCCCCCGTACTCCTGCCGCTGCTGGTAGCTCACGATCCTGGTAGCGCGGCTCCTCGTAGCGGGGCTGCTCGCGCTGCTCCCGCTGCTGCGGTGGCGCCGGGGCGGGCGTGTGAGCGACCGCCGTCGATGCTTGTCGAGCTCGCGCGTGGGGCCTCGTGCTTCGTGCTTCCCCCGTTGTCTTCCCCGCCCCTCTTCCTTTCCGTCATTCCTCACTCCTTTCCTTTTCCCCCTTCCTCTCCTTTTCCTTTCCCTCTTTTTTCTTCTTTTCTTTGCCTCCCTTCGTCCCTTTTGCGTTTTTTTGTCCTTCCGCCTGCCTTCTCTCTACTCCCCGTCCATCTCCTCTGCTTCTCTGCTCCCCGTCCCCTCCCTGTTCCCTTCGTCCCGTCGCCGATCCCCACGCCGCCGTCTGGGCCGGCTCCACCCTCCTGTCCTTGTACAGCCCCTCCTTGCTCCCCTCCCGCGCCCCGTCGTTCTGGCTCTTTTCTCCCTCCTCCTGGCCTCTTTGTTTCTTTCCCGCCTCCTTCTCTTTGCCCCCATCCCCCCTCCTCCCGTGCCCTCCCTCCTTCGCCCTTTATCTTTTTCCCCCCTCCCTTCCTGCCCCCCTGCCCCCACCCCCCCCCCCCCTGCCCCACCCTGCCTCCCCCCCCCTGTTTTTCCCCCCCCTCCTCCTGTCGCGCTCAGGGTCCCGTTTGCCCCGCGTTTCTTCGTCTTTTCGCCCTCGCTTCATCCCCTGTTCCCCCGGCGGGTTGGCGCCGCGTCCGTCCCCCCATCCCCTGTGCGCCCCGTCCTTCCCCCCGCAACCCGCCCTATCTCACACCAGGAGTCCGTGGCTCGGCCGAGGGTCCGATCGGAGCCGATGAGGACCCCCTTCCTCCCTTGCCCCCGTTGGTGCTCTGCCGGTTTCCCTGCCCCTTTGCCTGGCTTCTCGCTTTCCGCCCCCGTCTGTTTCTATTGCCCCCCGGTGGCCGCATTCGCGCCTCTCCCCTCGGACCCGTTGGGCGCTGTTTTTCAGCCGGCTCTGTGCCGCCCAGTTTCTCCGCCTTGCCTTTCCCCCGGTTCCTTCCGGTGCTACCCTGGGCCCTCCCCTCTCGCTCCTCACGCCTCGCCTCCCCCCGGCTGCGCCGCCCTCTCCCTGCCCCCGGCGCCGCTTTTGCACTGCGCCGCCGCCTGCGCCGTCGCGTCCACCGCCTACGCGCCCCGTGCCGCGCGCCCCAGGGGCGACCGGGTCGGTGGTCGCGCTTCGACCCGACCTTGCGGCCCCCCTGCTCGGCCTGCGGAGCGGTCCCTCCCTCCCCCCGTGCTGCTCTGCCTCCGCGGCCCATTAGGCCTGCGTCCGCCGACGCGGCCTCCCCGCGGCCGGGCGCTTCGCGGTCGTGCGTGCTGGCCCTGCTCTCCTCCCCCCCCGCTTTTTCCTCTGCCAGCACCCCCCCCCCCCTCTTCTCACTCCTCCCCTCCGGCCCGCGCCCCTCATCTCCGTCTCTAGGGCTGTCTGTCTCCCCTTGCCTTCTGCCCCTCGCGGTGGTACTGGTGCTCTGCCCGCGCCCTGCCCCTTTGGCTGGTTCCGGCCCTGCGCTTTCCGCGGCTTTCCGCCCGCCCCGGTGCGCGCTGTTTTCCGCGTGTTCCCGGTTCCGCTCGCTCCCACTTCTTCTGGCTCCGTTGGCCTCTGCCAGTTCCTTCCCTGGACGGGCCCGTCTTCTTCTTGACCGCCCCTCACTCGGTGCTTTCCCTGTCAAGTGGCCCCGGGGCTTCCCCGCCCCTTCCCCTCTCCCCATTTCCTGCCCTTTTCCCCGTGCTGTTTTTTCCGGGGTTTGGGGCTGCGCTTGTGCCCCCTTGCCGTCCTATCTCTGTTTTCGTTCCGCCTTTCTCCCCCCACACCGTAACTTCCCCCTAGTTTCCTAATTTTCCGCCTTATATTTTACTAGTTCTCCCCTTTGTCGGGCTCTGGGCCTGCCCCCTTCCTTCCAGGCCCCTTCCCCGTGACTCCGCCTCTGGTCCCTGTCCCCCCTCTCTTCTTCTTCTCCTCTCTCGGCGCCCCCCTTTGTGCCACCCGTCCGTTGGCGTGCCCCTCCACCTGCGTCCTTTTTTCGTGGTTGCCTCGCTGCCTCCCCCCCTTGGGTGCTCTGCCCGTCCCATCCTTCTCTCCTCCCCATGGCCCTCTTCTGCTTGGCGTTCCCCCTTTTCTCGCTCTTCCCTCCTCTCCTTTTTTTTTTTTCCGGCTGATTTTTGGGGGGTCTGTTTTGCGCGCCTCTCACTCTCACTGGCCCCTCTTTGCTTTTTTTTTGGCTTTTCCTCTTTCTGCACCGCGCCCCCTTCCGCGAGCTTTCACCTGCCCGCCCTCCTTCCTTTTGGGCGCCCGTCTTTCCCCCCCCACGTCATGTGGTTCCTGTTGGTCCGTTGGTTGCCTTCCCTTCTGTGTCTCTCCCGCTTCCTTCCACCCTGTCCCGTTTCTGCTCGCTGCCTGCCTCCTCTACTATATGCCCTCCCCCCCTTCTTCGGCACGCTGTTTTCCTTTGGCCCTCCCCGCTTGTCTGCTGCCCTGTTTGGTGCCCCGTGCCCTGGCCAGCGTGGCCTCCAGCATCCATGCTTTCTTTTGCTCCCCGCTGGTTTGCCCCTTACTGATCCCACGCCTCCTGCCTCCCCATAGTGGGTTCCTCCTGGCTCGGGCCCCTCCCCCTCCCCGCCCCTGTTGCCGCTTTCATCGCCGCTCTTCCGTCCCCTTCCTTGCCCTCCCTCGCCCTCCCTTTCTTTCCACCCCCCCCCGTTCCTCCTCCCGGCCTTTCCCCGCCCTGTTGCCGCTCCTGCCGTCATTGGTCCTTCTTGCTTTTGGCGCACCCTCTTCCTTCCTTGTCGCCGCCCTTTTGTGCCCGAGGGTTTTTCCCTTGGGCTCCCCCCCGCCCGGCCCCCTTCCCTCCCTTTTCCCTTTTTTTTTCTCTTGTTGCTGTCTCTCCCTTCTCTCCGTGGTTGCTCCCCTGTCTCCCGCTTGCAGTTCTCGGCCTTTCACCCTCTTTTCGTGCTGGCTCTCGTTCTCCCCCGATTTCCCCGTCTCCCTTTCTGCTTCCCTGCCGCCCCTGGGCCTTCCCGCCCGTGTCCTTTCTTTGGTCCCAGCCCTGGTCCCTCCCTTTGTGCTGGCCTGTTCCGGTCCAGCCCCGCGCTTCGTCGCTTATGCTTTGCCTTCCCCGCCCTTTCGCCACCGCTCTTCTTCCTCCCCGGCTCTGTTTGCCTTTCTGTCTGCTTACTGTTCTCGGCCTCCCGCTTTTTTTTTTCTTTTTCCCCCGGAACCCCTTGCGCCTCTGACTCCCGACCCCCGGTCTCCCCCCGACGTTCTCCCCCCGTTTCCCGGCCTCCGCCCCACCTTTACCCCCTGTGGTCACGGCCCCCCTAGCGTCTACCGCCCTCCTCTGCTGCCCCCATTTTTGCTCCTGCTCGTGAAGCTGCTGCTGCCTTTGTACGCCCTTCCTCGTTTGCCGCGTGGCCCGTCTGTTACCTGTCTGCGCCTGTTTGGTGCATTGGCCCCCTCTGTGACCTTCCCTTGCCCCCGCTGCCCTTCCTCCCCCGGGCTGCGGCTCGGCGTCATGGCGTCGGTGCCCTTTTCCCGCGTCGGCCGTCGCCCCTCCTGTGTCCGTGGCGCCGGCGGTCGCTCCTTCCTGTGTAAGGGGCGTCGGAGTCGGACCTTTCTCGCCCTCTCTTCTTCCTTCTTTCATTCTCCTTATCCTTCTTCTTCTTCTTCTTATTCTTCTTCTTCTTCTTCTTTTCTCCTCGACTCCCCCTCCTTGCCTTATCCTTGGGTTGTGCCTTTCTTTCTGCCCGGTGCCCTCTCTTTGTTTGTCCTGTTTGCCTGCGCTCCCTCTTTATGTCTTTACTCTAGCTGTCGCGCTGGTGCTTTTTTCCCCCTCTGTCTCGCGCTCGCGGGCTGCGGCCTGTTCGCGGTCCTCGCCACCCGTGCTGCCTCTCTATCTCTATCTCTTCTCCTCTCTCTCTCTCCTCTCTCTCTCTCTCTATCTCTCTCTCTCTCTCTCTCTCTCTATCTCTCCTCTATATCTCTCTCCTACTTCTCTATCTCCCTTCTCTCTCTCTCTCTCTTCTCTCTTCGTCTCTCTATCTCTCTATCTCTCTCTCTCTTCTATCTTCTCTCTCTCTTCTCAATCTATCTATCTCTCTCTCTGTCTCTCTCTCTTCTCTCTTACTCTCTCTCTCTTATCGATCTCTCTCTATCTTCTCTCAGGTTGGCAGTTTCGTAGCTGTCAGACACGTGAAGATTTTCTTCGCATGGTTATAGGCGACAGGGCTAGCAAAATTTCCTTTTTGCTTTGCTTGTATTACTCTTGGGCCCAGTATTAGAATCTTATGCGCCTAGAAGCAAGATTCTCTGGAGACCTCTGGTTAACGAGTTTTGAAGTCTAATGAAAGAAGATGCTAGTTCCTACTGAAGGGCGAAAAATCCACTTTAGAGTATACCAGAGGACTGGGGACTATTAACCAGAGGAGAGGACTGGCAAACGGTTTTCTAAATGCTCTAGGGTTAAGAGTTTCGGACAAAAAGAAGATGTTGGACCAACTGACAGAGGCCGACATCCCTTCCTGAGGTTGTTATATATATATTATATATAATATATATAATTAATATATATATATATATATATATATATATATATATTATATATATATTATATATAATAATATGTTTACCAGATTGCGAGATATGGACCAACTCTTTTGTGCACTCCAACAATCTCTTTCCCCGGCCTCAACCCATTTGAAAAAAACAGATTATTGTAGGATATACTTTGAAATGTAATAATTCTCAATAATGTTAAAAAAACTAAGCTTCTGAGCCCTTTAAAGGGAGAGTTTGCTTCTCTTTTCTTCGTAATGAGATCTGCATCGTTGAAAAGATGCTCGCCAGCTACACTTATTGAAGGGCATGCTAAGTATTCCCTGCCGAGTTCTGCAAGATGTGAAAAACTTCTACAATTATCACGCCATCAAACCAATGGATCTTTATCCGATTCAAAGAGTTTTTTCGCTTTTGATAATCTTCGATCAATGACAGAGTGTCTTTGAACACTCTGAACAAGACTCTTCATTGCTGCTAGAAGCCAAAAGAACGTTATGGATTCTGCAGTGGGTTTCGCTAACAAGATAGTAAATGTGGGGTTCCTGTTTCTGCAATCTTTCCTTTTTATTGGCTTCCTGAAATTTTCTAGCTTTAGCCTTTATTTCTATATATATATATAGGCAAAACTAAATAAATTCCCTAACCCTGTAAACACTTGGTTCACGAAATTTGGTTTTGTATCTAGGATCCAGAAGTTACTATTGTAGATGCGTAATTGTCGTTTGGCAGATTTTGAAATCTATATCTATTCTCCAGCATTAGTGTTTCTAATCACCTTTGAAAGTCCCTTACTTTTAATAGGAGCATTTAGCAAGCTTTCATCGTTGGAACTAGGAATCTCGTCTGGCAACAAGAATTTTCTGAGATAATTAGTCATTAGTTACCTATTCAAACGGTTTCAAGAAGAGTAATGCAATTACCTAAAATCGGTATTATCATCACATGTCAAGCCTTTCACCTTGTGTTTGTTTGAAGGGTAAGATAATAGTTTTTATATTATTTCTCCCATCCTCTCAACTATTCCAACGAGTCTGAACATCTTGCTTTACAGAAAGTTGAGGAACATTTAGTCTCATAATTCATAAATGAATACTATCCGCTATTAGCAAAAAGATTCATGCGAATGCGAATGCAAATGCAAATGCGGATGCGGGTAGAGAAAAATTATGCGGATGCGGATATCTGCTACACCTCTAGTCTTTACGGTATTTTACCGTATAGAATTTGGAGATTAGATTCATAGGAAAAGTGGTATATTTTTTTATTCTCAAAAGCAAGCGAATAAAAATAGTTGAAACAAAAAAAAATTTATTGTAACTTTGTAAGCAGTAAGCTGAGTCAGAGTCGAAATTTTGAATTTGACTGCTGGAGTCGGAGTCGAAATTTTTTGTTTAAGTGGAGTCGGAGTCAAAAATTTTTGTTTAAGGAGTCAGAGTCGAAAATCCAAATTTGAATTTAAGGAGTCTGAGTCAAAAATTTATTTTACAACTCCGCAACCCTGCTTATCAGTTATCACCTTCATGCATCCTTATGGCCCAGCATTTTTATTAGCAGCCAGCAGTGAAAGATACTTACTGGATTCCAAAACACACATTCTTTCAGTATTACAAACACCATCAAGAACTTCAACTGGCAAATAATATTTTTATACAAAATGTGTTTATGGTAAAATTGAATAGAAATTAAAGCACACTTAAAAGCATTAGAACTTTTATAAGTCTTAAGCATTAGAACTTTTATAAGTCTTAAACAATATTTTAAAGTTATCATGTACTCTGTACTTCAACTTTATAGATTTCTATGAAATTGTTATGATTAAATATGCCAATATGGTACCTGTGTATATATTTTCCTACAATACACTGCCAATATATCAATTTGTAATAAAATTAATGCATTCTGTACTAAGATGGGGTATGTAATAGACCCCTGATTAATAACCACAATCATCTGGATAAAGACATTTCTCCAAAATGAATTATGATGTATTTGAAAGCTCGAGTTGCTTTTCAGAAATAGTAAAAAAAAAAAAAAAAAAAATGGACCAGTTGAGATTTAGGCTTTGACACATACCAAAAAAATAAAAAATAAATAAAAAATAAAAATAAAATAAAATTGTGAAGAGGGATAATTTTTGAACTAAGCATCCTCTGAGCATAATATTTCCAATTTCTGTATATAATTATGTACTGTTTCATATCACCCAAGTTTGGTGTCAATCTATGCAATCACAGAATAATAATATGGACTCAAAGTTGATTTTCATCACTGCAAGATTAGTTTTTCACGAAGTTTGTGGTCCTATAGCTCATAATAGGGAATAGATAGAAGCTTTACAGTTAGATATTTCTGATTCACTGGAAAAAAGTTGTCACACAATGAATTTTCAGGTCCATAGCTCTACAAATGTTTTCACCAAATCAGGTCAAATTTGCCAAAAAAAAGTGATATGCGAACTTCCCCGAGGTAAAAAGACTACTTTGCTTTTAAGGGTGTTAGAATGGTAACAAGAAACAGATATGGAACTCAAAATTCGCACAGTTTCATCCAAAGGCTTAAAAAACATCACTAAAATTTTACCAAATTTGGAGATTTCCAAATTTGGTAAAATTTTCCAAAACTGGTCACTTGACTGGAATCACCCAATTATAGGAGTTTGAATGAGCACAGAACCCTGAACTTGTCAATATCCTTAAACTAATGGCCAAATATAACATAACCAGCTTCACCAAAAGTCAAAATCCTATAAGCTAAGGTAACGTGCTAACAGGCACTACGGAAGCCTAAGTTTAGTCATACCGGTGGTTACAAATTAGAAGTTTTAAACCAATATTAAATAAAAACTGCAAAATTTGTCTTAGTCAAAAATAATGACATATACATATCCAATCCTTCTTAAATGCTCCAAGTGGAAACGAACCCAAAAACCTCCTGCGGAAAACCATTCCAAAATTAACCACCCTAAATTCTGATGAAAGTTTTTTTTACATGAGGATGCCAAGACTTCATAATTTTCTGTAGTGTCCGCCCTAGTCTCTCCCATACCGTGTACGCTATCAAGAATTATTGTCTCCGTGTTATTAATATATTAAATATTCTTGTAGACTTGTATCATATCCTCCTAAGAAATCGCCTTTCACGGAACACATTCCTAACTAGTTCATTCTCTCCTCATAACCCTTACCCTCAACCCAGAAATCATCCTGTTTGCTCTGCGTTGCACACTCTCTCCAGCATATTCATGTCTTTTCTTAAATAGGGGCCCAAATTTGTGCACAATACTCTAATACTGCCTAACATAGCTATAATACAGTTTACTTATAACTTTCATGCTCTTGCATGTAAATAATTTATTAACACTTAGAATCTTATCTAGCTTAATTCCTGGTTTTGCTACACTGATTGTAACTTTCCAGATTACTTATAATCACCCATGCTAAATCCTTTTTCTTGGCCCAAAGATCAAAGTCATTCCCCATTCAATCTACAAGTTAAGATCTATTATTTGAATAAACCTAAGTGAAGAACCTTACACTCTAATAAAATTCATTTTGGAGTAACAATTAACCAAATAAAATTAAATCAAAGTTCAATTTCTTTAAAATCTTTAATAGCATCCATCATTTATTCCTTTACTGGGAAGTAGCAATGTTTTGTATCCATCTGCAAACTTAGGGAAACACTTACATTAATCGCCCTTGTACTAAATCATTTATACATATATGAGGAACAGCCACTTGACGTCTAAGAAATTCTTACAGACCACAAGCATGTCTCTTCATGTTCATTAATAATATTCATTTTCATTGATTAACTATTATTATTAATAATATTGGTGCGGGCTAAACTAGACAATGGTTGTGCCATATATGGGCAGACCTTCCAGTCCTACCTCCGTCTTCTTGACCCCATTCAGAAAAAAGGTTTGAGAATTGCCACAGGAGCATTTCACTCCTCTCCAAGGGAAAGCCTGGAGGTGGAGGCTGGGGTGATGCCCCTATCCCTATGGAGGGAGCAGCTCATGTGCTCACTGTTCATCCAAATTCAGGTTCCTACCTCATCGGCCTTGACATTAAAATAGAGCGCGTCCGTCACAACCATTCTTATTGACCATTTGCTGGGGATGTTACTTCCATCTACCCTTTCCCTGATCTTCCTCAGCAAGCGGTTATACACTATGATTTTTACCTCTACCCATTCAAAATGGGTTTATCCGCCTCCTGCTCTCTGTAACGGGATCCACTCTTTGACTAAGTCAGAGGCACACCCAGTGCAGTTGAGGGATTCCTTTCTGAACCACGCGGAGGTCCATTGCAACTATAGTGGTTTACAACAATGGTTTCAAGATGGAGGGAGGGTTGGGAGATTCAGCTGTTTCCGGACATCACTGTATCCCACACCCTTCCACTGTATATCTTTTTTCAGTTGAACTGATGACGATGTCTATGGAGGTGAACAGAATCAATACCTTCACCTGTGGGGATAACTATACCATCTTTTCTGATTCTAGAAGAGCTCTCCAGGCGTTGCTTGACCGATGAAACCCCAAACCCTTTGGTCACTGCCATTCAAGTCTCTCTGCTTGTTGCCTGTGCAAAACCACAACATTGAGTTATGTTGGGTTCCTTCCAATGTGGGTGTTCCTGGTAATGAACAGGCTGATAGGGATGCCAAACAGGTGGCTATACATGGGGTGTCATGTACCCAATACCTTCCTCCTGTTGTGCGCCTGGGCCATTTCACTGCTACAGATTTCTCCATCTCATTTTGTCTGATTAATCTAAATTTTTTCGTCGAGGTTGACAATAATGTTGGGTGGAGGATGCTTGTGGTGCCAAACTTCGGAACTTCAAACCCGTCATTGGCCAGTGGTCTTCATCTAGTAGGAGGAGTCCCCTCCTGGAGGTGGTCCTAGCTCAATTGCATCTGGATCATACCAATTTCACCCATGGATTTCTTATGTAGCAGGTGGATCCCTTGACCTGCCCATTTTGCTCCTCAAATTGTCCTCTCACAATCATTTATCTCTTTGTGGGTTGCATGGCCATCTCAACCTTTAGCTAAGCAAGTTCTTCCCTGATGTGCTAACTATAGCTACCTCTTCAACACATCTTATCTGAATCCTCTCACTTTCGTAGTGATTGTGTTTTTGCCTTCCTATTGGAACTGAACTTCTTGTATAAGATTTTATCATCTTAGCCTTGTTCTTTTTGTTAGTTTACTAACAGTATAGATAAATTCTTGTGTGCTGTGGAGGTCTATGCACATTCACTCAAAAAAAATTATTAAAATTAAGAGATTTAAGGAATCATAAATTTTGATAGCTTAAATAATTTGATAGCTTAATTAAAATTTAGTTCATAATCTTTGTTTGGCTTGTAGGGCCTAAAGTGTTATAAATTTTCTTATATTACTATTCAATTTATTCATAAAGACTTATAATGCGATAAAATTGAGTTTTCATTCAGCGGAGGTAAAAAGTAAGGCAAGAATGTTTTCAATACCAGTTTTTAATAAAAATCACTAGATAAAACTTAAAAAAAATGAATAATAAAAACAAAAAAATGATGACAATCTTTAAGGAAAAACAAGTTTGACAAGCCTTTTAAAGTTTTAAACCTCCTAAGGATTTTCTCATACTTGAACTGACCGGAACGCCATTTTATCGCATGATGCGAATTCAAAACTTATTGGAGATATATTTTGTGCAAAATAATTTCAGAGCACAGAATTTTACAAAACCATAATTTAAAATTTTGATCTTTAAAATAATTTATTTTTACTTACATAATAAAATTTTAAAATGAATAATATAAGAACTGAATATAATAAAACTACTTATATATATATATAATAATTTTATTTATATATATTTATAATAAAATAATTTTTTATATTATTCTAAATTAAAATATATATATATATATATATATATATTATAGTTATAAGAATAACTCCATTAGGTTAAGTCTTATGTTCATATCAATGTAGAACCATCTAGGTTAGGTTTAGGTCTACATATCAACGATCCATGTAGGTTATGTTTAGGTATACAGTATCAACAATCTATACAGGTTAGGTTTCAGTTTACAGACTTCCTAATTCAGGTTATAAGTTTTGTTAATTTAAAATTATACAAAGCTGTGTAAACTAATAAATCTTCTTATAATCTGAACTAGAAGGCCCAAAACCTAACCTATATAGATCATTGATACTGTATACCTAAACCTAACCTATATGGATCATTGATGCTACAAACATAAACCTTACCTATATATGGATTGTCGATGCTGTATACTTAAACCTAACTGAGATAGATCTACATTTCAGTAACAAAATGCTTACTTTATATATATATATATATATATATATATATATATATATTTATATATATATACTTATATATATATATATATATATATATATATATATTAGTTTTAAAGATCCTTTTTTACACTATTCTGTAATATATATTAACAATATTTTTTTAATTTCTCATATTTTTCTATAACTATTTTGTAATGGGCGATGAGATGGCATTCCTGTCAGTTCAACTATAACAAAAGCCTATGAGAGGTTTAACTTTAAAAGGCTATAACTTTTTTTCCTAAAGACATTTTTTTTTTAATTAATTTTTTTTGTTTTGAGAGTTATCCTGTGAATGTTATAAAAATTATCAAAGACATTCTGCCCTACTTTTAGCGAAAAGCCTGTGAGATTTTTTAAACTTTGTGAGGCTGTAACCTTTTTAATAAAGATATCACCCATTTTTGTTTTTATTCATTATAATTATTATTGATTCTATGCCGTGATTTTTATAAAAATCAGAGATATAGCGATTCTATATATATATATATATATATATATATATATATATATATATATATATATATATATATATATATATATATATATATATAATATATATAAATTGATTTTTTTTTGTATTGTAAGTAAAAAAAAATAATTTTGCAAAATTACTTAAATTTTTTCATATTACATAAATTGTCTATAAACTTGAATCTTTAATAATCAGAAAAAAATTTAATGAAATTGATATATCAATAATCATAAAGCATCAATAGCATTATCCCTATAAAAATACCAAATTTGTTTTAAATTTTTAGAACGTTATTTTTTAAATTTTTCTTTAATATATAGCCTATGCAGAAAATTGCAAAAATCTAAAATACAAAAAAAAATAAAGGAAATATTTTTTGATACCATTTGTGTAATTTAAATGTTTTATAGTTTTAATATATATAGTATTCACATAATTGATGCATTATTTGAACGTCCATTCTTTTTTTGTTGTTAATGGTAATTTCCTAGTTCTGGTAGAAAACTTACTTATTCCTACTCTTGAAATTATAATAAATATATAATATAAATATACTGGTTTATCAAAATCTTTAGAATTATGGTATAACACCTAGATTAGAACTTACGGTTAATTCATAATTAACCGCTTTGATACGGCGAAAATACTTCCAAATACGGTAAACTATTTTTAGAAAATTGATACGTAACAATTATGCGACTTTTTTTTTTTTTTTTTAAATTAAACACTACTACTTTATATTAAACTATTTATTCGGTAGAGAAAGTTTAGAAATCGCTTTCTGTCTTTAGGCTACAACTTAAGTTAGGCCGACTTAGGATCTGGTGATATACTTACGTTCACATTATTACTTTTTGCCCATAATGTTCCATCGTGTCCTGCGATAATTGCTTTGGCTACAACTCCAGAACCCATAAGCTGCTGATCAACATAAGTTTGCCACGACATGTTTATAAATTATACTAAATATACTAATTTTGGAGTCACTGCAATAACTTAAGCACGACTGACAGAATTGCTACTGCATGGGAGAGGCTCGACCGCACAACGTTAATACACTTCCGCTACTCATTCAGATGACACAAATTCGATTATTATAATTTTTATATGCTAGTTATTTAATTGATACAAAGTGAAAAGAAAATGTTTAAAGATAATTATTTAAAGTAATTTTAAGATTACCCTACTCTGAGTTACTTTACTGTGTGCTTGCGTTCCTTAATGATTTATCTTCAATTTATAAAAATCTATTTTTGATTTATCTTTTCTTGTTCAGTTATAATATGGCTTCCTAATATTCTAGACAGTTTGTGTATATGTAATCATCCCTACGAACCCAAGACTTGGTTAAGTATTATCTTGTATAATCTAGTTTTAGCTTGGCTTTTTATTTTTTTATGCAATAGTATTTAGTATGTGACAATTTGGCTTTTTGCGAAGTTAAACTTTATCTTCTTGTTTTAATACACTAATTTCTTGAGTCTCATATTTGTATGTAGGTTGGTGAATACTATATTTTTATTTTTATTTATTATGTGTGTAGAAACGTAGTTTATTCATTTTTATTTATTATTATTATTGTCGATGTTGTTGTTGTTATTGGCCATAATGAAATGTTATAAAAAAATTGTAAAAGACTAGCTATAATTATCATTATCCTTACTTGATTAATTATGATATTTATTAATTATTAAATATTAATTATTGTTTACTACCAGACAGACCCACGGTCTGTTGCTTGTCATCCTGTACTAGGTGTTGTAAGTACAGTGTTATCCATTTAGATGAACTACCACCCCGTACTTAATTCGCAGGGGGTAAAAGCTTACTGATGGAATGCAACCCTATTCACCAGAACCAGTTTTTAATTTTACTTATCTGATAGTTATTTATCGTACCTACTATACACACTCCATTCACTGCTGCCCAATTTTCCAATATATGGCTGTGAGGTTTATTGTGTTATTTTATAAGAACCACACTCTCCACCTTTACTTCTATCTTCCCCACATACCCCTGAACACAAGCTGTCTAAACCTCTCCCGGAGACTTACGGAGAATCACTCCTCATGCCACAAACCCTGAAATCTCTTCCATATAGTTCACTTTGCTTAGTTGAGGGTTAGAAGTCCAAGTAACCTCCTTGTGGTGCACTGCCCATCTGCATTATTTCATACTGTAATCATAAATTACTTTTAAATAATTAAATTAATCTGTATATTAAGCATTACTTTCAAAAAAACAATTGGGCTTTAGTTGCCTCCAACTCAGAGGTCCAGATCTATAGGTTGAGTCATGAATTGATGATGCCTTTTCATCATGTCAGACTCAGAGTCGTAAGTACAGCTCACAATAATCACTTTACTATTTACCACCCAGCATTTATACAGACACTGTTTCACTTACTGTTTATTGAACTTCTCCCAATGCGCCTTGCCATGATAGAGAATGATCTAGTTAAATTCTTTTAATGTTTGATCGATTTATCAAATCCTCCTGAAATCTCTTAGAAAGATTACATTCTCTTTCTAATTATATTTGCATCTCTTGTCTTAGTCACTAAGAAATATAATGCTATTGTCATCTATAGTCCAATGATTAATATGGTGGCGTTAAGCTAGAGTTTTATTATCATAATCCTTTTTGAAGTGCTTTTAACTTCAGTGAAAGTCAGAGGGGTTGATAGAGACTATTGTTTCTAGATGTACAGTCTTGTGATATGTTTGTATACTCATGTGAAAATTAGATTCGTACATTTTCTCTAATCCATTTGTTTTGTCTGTAAGTTTTCTCATCTGGTCCATGAGATGTAGATTTGACTGAGGTTCGAATTCGTCTTATCATACCTGTTTGTTTGTTAATTTTAATTATTATCTTTTTTGGTGGTGTTTGTTTCTTTGGGTGTTTTATTGTTCATGGTGAATTATACTTTATTGTTTTTGTGGTGGTAGTCTTTGTGTTTAAGAGAGAGTGAGCTATTTTGTATTGCTTTGGTGTAGTATGTCTATGCTTGCGTAATAATACAGATCTCTTACAGCAGTCTACCCTTAGTATCACACACCATGATTTCTGATGTCTATTAAGGAGTATTACCAAATGCCAATAGCTTTACTTCTCAGATGCATTATTTAATAAGATAATTACGCCAATTGTTGTATTTCTTCCCATTTAGTATAATTTTGCTTTCATCATAGGCGATTATAAAATAAGGTTATTTAATCCCTGCCCCTTGCTTCTTAAATAGCGCCTTTTCTCAAGAAAAGATTTAAGTTTTAAAACCAAGGATGGCAATCACTGAATTTTTCAATGCGAAGCTACTTAACTTACTTTTTGGTGTTTGTTTTGTATGAGTATCATAACTTTCTTTGCAATATAGATGTATATTTTTGCGATTATGCTAAGTGATTATGAGATATTTTATTTTTTCAACTGTTTGTTAATTTATGAGGTTACTGATTTTTTGTCTGTTGT
Organism: Trachelipus rathkii; assembly: GCA_015478945.1. Classification (NCBI taxonomy): domain Eukaryota; kingdom Metazoa; phylum Arthropoda; class Malacostraca; order Isopoda; family Trachelipodidae; genus Trachelipus; species Trachelipus rathkii. The sequence continues at coordinate 67,650 of JABUQX010023749.1, read as the reverse complement.
ATGAGTGTTGATTGGTGTGTGTATCATATATCATATTTATTTTTTACTTTTTTACTCTATATGATCTGATGTTATAGAATTCGTTGCAGTTGAGTTCGTTATATGATGTTTTCGTTGTTCGATTAGACTGGTTTTGTGTTATGGCAATTATATATTTACGTTTATATATCTTAAATATACTGACTTACTATGTACTGTTTTCTGAGGATTTATTTACATGTTCTTATTCTCATTATTTAGAGTTTTGGTGAAGATTTTTACGTTCTGATGGTGATCAGGTCTTGTTATACCTATTTAGATATTTTCACTTGTCTTATATTGTCGAGTTATGTATACAAGCAGGTTATCTTCTGATAGTGACGGTCACAGAGCAATAGTATTTCTTTATATCTTTTATTGTAGTTTAATAGAGTTGATAACGCCTAGTTGTATAATAATCACCTAGAAGAATTTCTTCTGTAGGATACATGCAACATAACAGGTAAAATAAGGGAAAATCTGTTATCTTGGTTTTAACTTGTTATCAGATTGTGATTGTAATTTTATTTTCTCATCCATTTCATTTTTTCTTTTTGTATTTTATATAAACTTAGATTTAAGCAATATTTATCTTTAGCCACAACTACAGCTCCAAAAACTATCTTTGATATTTAAAAGAATTAAATCAATAATTCAAAATATTATATTACTTATTTTCAAAATTATTGGGTAAGATTTCAAGGCCTAAAAATTTAACCCCCATCAGGCTCCAGGAGGATTACTTAAACTCCCTAGGGCCTTATTGCGCAGGAGCTACCTTGGCTTTAGCAAATATAAAGGGAGCTTTTTTATCATCATCCACTGGCCTTAATAACATACAATCCACTAAACCACTATCGAAACTTCACAAAAAAAGATGCAAGCCTTACATACTTATTCCCTTCGAAAGACCCTCCTAGATTATTGCCAAATCGTATCCAGATGCTTCACAAATTACTGCCTATTTCATCACCATTACCATTCAGTAATCTCATTCAGGCACTTTCTGATTCCCAAGCCAACTTTTGTGCTCCACACTTGCTCTCTTATCGATATCTAATGTACTCCTTATATCTTTCATAGGAATTGATGTGTAGAGTAAGATCGTAATATAGTTTTATTATGTGAGATTTCTATAGATATTTATTGTGATATCTTCGTATGAGCGAACATATTGTCGCCTGTTTTGTGTAGATTCATACTGGCTCTAGTGAGTACGTTTCCTTACTTTACTGCATATGCAAGTACATCAGTCACCACATTGAAACTATATCCCATATATTCTTTTCACAACAAGAATGTCTCTACAAAGTAGTTTTCTCATTGTAATCATCTTCACTGATCATTCGTGACGCACATATTCCAAGATACAAAACCCCTTCTTGGAAGAACTACTATTGCATTGATGATATATACCAACTATCTCACTTTCTTTCTTGGCCATGCTTGTAGAATATAAATTATCACATTAGAGCTTGAGGATTTAATATCTTCCAGTAAGTCTTATCAGCTGATACTTAAAGCGATTTTTCATAATATAATGCAATATAAATGGGAAAGATGTAAACCCAAATATAAAGTAGATACCTAGTAAGCATTTAATTCCCGTGTTATACCATAGAAAGTGAATCCTATGCATGTCTCACTATCCATCTTTTAACCTTATCATCAAAAACGCCTGTTTTTACATCACTTATGACAACAGTACAATTTGTTCTGAACACAAGTAAGCTAAGTCTTTAAAAAGTAATTCATATCGCTTCCACTAACCACTAGTAAGCAGCCTCATCTCAAAGATGAGAAGAGTTTTATTACTATTTAACGGGAACAAATTTAAGAAACATGGCTCAGCTTATTTTAGCTGGTTACTTAGTCTGAGATGCTCTTCATTATTAGGGCCATGAGAAATGAATTATATTTTACAAATATCTATCTGAAGGATCATCAAAAATTATTATTTACTTTTTCAATTATTCATTTATTTATGGTTTATCTTTCTCAAACTTTTACCTGTATGCCATGTCTGTGTGGCAAGTGGTTTAATGATTGAATGAATGATCATCGAATTACAACCCTGAGATCCTCCAGACGCAGAATTAGAAAATTTATTATGTCGAGGAGACTACTCAATGTAATAATAATAAATCACGGAAAGCACCCTGAAACGATTACCTTCCAGTATGTTCACTCAGGAACTCAGTGTTTTATATTTTATGGAATGTATGAAATAAAATAATAACCCTAAGTTCAAAGCCTTCTTCTTTTTGTAGTCGTAATACCTTTGTACAAGCTTAAAGGATTTTTTTGCTTCTGTAATAATCTAATACCATAAGTTAAAGGTCTTCTTTCTGCTTTTCGTTATTTTCTGGTTTTAGGGAGATGATTTTGGCACATATGGAATGACAAGGCTTTCATATACATTTTATAGAATAGGTTGTCTGGGATAAATAAAAACCAATCAAAAAAGAAGAAGCAAAAATTAACCCACTAACTTTACTGTGGAACATGCATCCACATATTTTTGATAATAAAAGTAAACTTTTGAATCGAGGCGTTAACAGATTATAATAATTGTAAGGTTGCCTTCGAAAGTCTTATTTCGAATTCGAACTAAACAGCATGTCATCAATAATGATCGAAATCCGAGGGAAGAGCCAGGATGTGTAGCCTTGGGTGGAAGTACCGCTGTGGGGGAACTTGTAGTGTGATTGATTCTTCTCCTTCCTAAGGAAGATCTAATGAATATATACTATTGAGTTTTCCTAAAGGGTAAAGTTATGAACTGACTGGCGCGTTATAATGCATCACCATCCTGCGTATTAAGAAGAGACCCGCAGTAAGTTTACATTAGCTCCCTATCAACGGGAAGTCTGTTTGTATTGTTATTCTACAAATCCTCTCCAATTTCCATTAAACCGAGGACGGTTCACTATTATCTCACCAATGGACGACCTTCTTTTCCCTAGCCACCGGCGCATGTTATTACATCCTTGTATGTCGTCTGTCTATATAGACTTTTAACACGCACTAAATCCTACGTCTTCCCATATTCCGAGCTGTTTTAAATTTCATTTAGTTTAAAAAGCTCTGAAATACTGGTAGGCTCGTTATTTATAACGGGCTTTTAATGTTACTCATATGAATATTAGGATCTTAAATATTGTTAGGATCCATTGCCATATAGTGCTTCTGGCCATTGGCTCGAGTGACACTAGTTCATGCACCCCGTATAAAGCGCGACGATGGGGTTAGATGAGTTCACTCCATAAACGGATTTCAGTCCCCTACAAAGGTGCCGAGGACGGCACTTTTTAAGACGGTAATTCCAACTTTATTAAAGCGAATTTAAAATATCAATCGTAACCAGAGCAATGAGGCTATTGAGAAGTTACGTTTTCAAATGTCAGTCTTACTCTATTCACAGCACGCTCAAAAAAAAATTCTCCGTAGTGACTGCTACGAGCAGGATTAAACCTCCATGTATTGGAGTTTTGATATAAAAATTGTTTAACAGATGGTAAACTATGTAACTGTTTTAGGTAGTCAGATGAAGCATGGAAGTAGGTGGTCTTATCCGAATATGCAATAGAAGGCACACCACGTCTAACAATGAAACGACTGAAAGATCTAAGAAAAGACTCTGTGCTGTTATCTACAACGAGCTCAAGATGGACTGCTCGATTCGTTGCACAGGTAAATAATACTATATAACATTTAGTTGTAGCTGTTTTTGAGGTTTTGACTATAAAATGACCTGTCAGGTCAACTTCCAATATAGCAAATGGTTTTTTATTTATAACCATTACTTTAGGTAAAGCAGCCAAAGGTGCAGACCTAAAGTGAAAGGATTGCAAACGTTTGCACAAGATGCATGACCTTGTGACTTTTTTGATATTGATTCTCAAATGAAAAAAATAATACTTTCTACGTATTATTAAAAGGAGCTCTGAGGTTCCTAAATGATGAAGAGACATATGATTGTCCTATATAAGGAGTTTTAGAAGATGATGATTTGTTGGGAGTAATAAGGGAAATTCTTGTCGTAAAGTAGGAAGGAATTTCCTAACCTTCTGTCACACCTAAAGATACCATCTACTAATATGATGCTAGCTAAGTTGTTTACACAAATGTGTAAGAGGTTTATTATTTTTTAAATAGTCTATTTCAGATTGAAAATGCAAATTTTTCATATTTTTGATCCAATATAGCTCAGAGTTTTGTTTCTCCTCCATGGAGAATTGATGGGAGAATTCAGGTTTTACAATTGGTTTGTTCAAGGGGGATTTATTTACAGAGTTTTTTTTAGTTAATTATGAGCCTGAATACTAATGGAGTTATTTTTAAAATATTATTATACGATGAATAATTCTCACTGTTCAGTATACTCTCAACAGGTGGAGCTATTGTCACAGCTGAGACTATTATATCTTCTTCTTCATTTTGTGAAGAGAAAGGGTGTTCCCTCCAGACAGGCCAGTCTGAGGGATTTAAGAGCCGAGTTGAACCTGATGTCCATAAATCAGATGCTAAATATTTGCAATCTGACCCGCGGGAAGCAAGGTCAGCGGGGTTGTCCTGCGTAGGGAGGTATTTCCACTTTATAGAGGGAACATTTTTACGAATCTCGAACACCCTATTCTGGTTAAAGGTGGGGAGTTCTTTCTGGGAAAATATCCACTGACTATCACACCAAGCATATATCTTTTCAAAATTTAATATATTTTCAAATGTTTCGATTATAAATTTTAACATACACGATGATAGTAGAGCTCACATGAGTTCTAAGCAGGGAATGGAGAGTTCTTTTATAGGTGATACTTTCACCTTAGATAAGAATATATGAGAAATGGGTGTAGTGTTTGCACAAGAGACAACATTACACCATGATACTTCAGCTGACAGATGTATCGGAAAAAGTGATTGGAGTTTCACCTTAAGGTAGAGTCCAATAATGGAATTTTGGTGCGCTCAATTTTAGCCTCAACAAAAAATGAAACATAAAATTCATCTAATTTTCAGACAATTTTGATGGGGAAGAAAAGCAACCACCGTGTTTCTCCATCTAGAACGTCTTTTCGCGTTGCTTTTTTTTTTCTGTAGTCATTGCTTCGGTCTTTTCAATTTTTAGGGGGCCAGCACTAACTTATTCTTACATTTGTGTAGTTTCAACTTCTACAATTTTTTTCGAAATGACTTTCAAACTTATATAAATATACATGTGTGTGTGTGGTATATACGCAACAAAATGCACATATTGAAGTCTTTGTTTGATTTTTTGGCCGAAAATCATGGTCTTAGGCTACGAGCAGTTGTACGAATTCAAACCATCCGTTTTTTCTGGTTTAATGGCTGGAGCACATTTCAAAAAATCGAAATTAAGAACACCTATTCTAGTGGGTTTCTTGTGACCTGAACCAAGACGCCAATCTTTTCCCGTTCTGCCCTTATTTTCGTATATAGTTTCTCCACCGCGCTCTTATCATTCCGATTTACGCGGTGGTGACAAAGATACGAGTACACTTCCTGCTGGTTAGGCGAAGGAATTCTGGCATTAGTCACGAGATCGGGATCTCATTAATATACAGTATGTATGCCTCTCAAAATAACTCCCAAGAGTATAATTTATGGGCTTGCTCTGTGCAGCAATTAAGAGTAGGACATAGAAGATACGCCTTCGTGAAGTACGCCCGGGAAGTCAAACGTAGAAGTATATATCTGAGAGTGTAGCATGGGTGCGGATTTATAGCTCGCAGCACCGATTGAGCTAAGGATATGCTGGTCGAACTCGGAGGCTGCAGAAAACGTCTGCTGGTTTAGTACGTTTGCGTGTATATCTTGTAAATCCACGACTCAAAATTGTACTGAAATTACAGAATTTTTAATGGTCCAATTTTTATAGGTGGGGGCTCAGAACAATATGGTGCTTGTTCCAATTCTTAACTTCCAAGTGAGTGGATCCACTCCCACTCTAACAATATAGTCAATTGAGTTTTAAAGTGCGCGCAACCTTTTATAAAGTCTTTACTTCTACCACGATTATTCAAATTGAACCACAAGTGATTCCCATTCTTTTTGAAGATCATTGGAAATCTTGTAGTTCCAGTCAAGTTTTAATTTCCAAATTTTTGTAGAATCATTTTACCTCTGTATGACCTACTGGTGAGAACACCGAGGAAGGTCAATTGCAGATGGCAACATTATTAGGAATATTTTACGTTTTATTTTAGCTCACTGTGTCGAAGCTACGAGTGCGGAATAGGACATGGGATCTCGAAGATGCTTCCATTCCAATCCCTAAATTTTAAACAAGATTCTTTCTATGCCCCCAATTCTTTTCTTGGAAGTAGAATAGCGAGAGCATGCAGTTTGAGACCCAGCTCTTAAATTTAAACCAGCTTTGCCTAAAAGGATCTGGTTTTTTAAAAATCAGTTTGTATTCAGGCTCTCTCTCGGTGTCAAATGTACGAAGATTATATCTAATGTAATTTGTTAAGAAAAGTGGCATCTCTTCGTACGTTTGAGATTTATTACGTGGTGGAGGCAATGCTGCCAACAAAAATGGGCTAACAGATGCTTCCCAGTACTGATTTGAACTAGCTATGTACTATAGGCGATACGAGGAACTGAAGGATTTCTGACCCAAGGAAACGAGTTGAATTTGATTCCTATTCTTGTAAGCGACATTGAATAAAAAGAATGTCTGTATTCATTATGTTTTATTACTCGAAATTTTAATAATGAATTTCATTATGATCTGTTCATCAGGACAGAAATTTAAACGGAATCTTAAAAGGGTTATTGATGAGTCAGTCATAAACTTAACAGAACTTAGTCGTAGGGAAGAATTTGTGTACCCCATGACTGTCACAGTAAGTAAGTGTAAGTGTTGTACCTGGTTCAGGATGAAGGGGGTGGAAGGTTTTAACTCCTCGCATATAAGATCAGGGAGATGCTCATTATTCTGTTATAAGATTTTAATAGTAAGGTATCGGTCCTGAGCCGTTTCAGTACGAAAAATATATCGACGTTTTCGACAAGACATATACAGGAAAGAGGGATGATTTGCACTTCGCCATGCTAACAACATATTTTCCCATTTTTCGAAGGCACAATATCTCTTGAAGATTTCTAAGGTATTGTTTTTTCATCTAAAAGTAAGCTTGTTCACAGACGTTATTCTTTATTGTGAAAGATAGACGCTAGACGATCAAGGTCGCCCATGGAGTTTTTATTATATTCCTCCTCTTGTAATTTATAGGAGGAGGTGGTTTTGGGTCTCAGGCGGAGAAATATTTTTTTTTAATTGTTTCTATATTTTCTTATATTATTTTTATGAAAGTAGAATCATACTAGAAGCTTAGGCCGAACAGAGATAATATTATATTCTATCATTTTTTTCAGAAATAAAAAGAGTCCTCACAAGTCTCAGAGGAGACATATATCAATATTTTTCAGAATTTCAAACACTGATGTTAGAGTATCTCACAAGCCTCAGTGGACGGCGATATCACCTGTTTTTTAGATTTTTTCAGAAAAATTTTTTTTTTACCAACCTCAGCCTAGGTAATATTTATATTTTCAATTGTTTTCAGAAAGGGAGAGAATTTCACAAACTTCAGCGGGAAGCGGAATAATACCTCTAAATCTAGTTAAATAAATCGTAAATATTCCGTCATGGGAAAGAGTAGAAGGATGTCTGTAGCATATTTTACAATTCTCCTCCTACGCAATATCGGCATCTGCGAATAGGCATATTGTATTTGTCGAAGATTTGTATAGCAAAGAGTTCCTCGGCCTCAGTTTAACGAGAGGGAGATTTACACTAAAATTTAAAGGTTCTTTCTCTCCTTAATCCTATAGGGGAGAGGAAGAGTGATCAAGATGTTTCCTTTTGATAGGAGATTTAAAACTAATACTAGTGATTATAATAAACTTGGCGTCTGCTCTAAAAGGAAGAACATAGTATCCTGAGATCTGCCCAAGAAAAGCAAAGGTAGATTTAACAACACATATTTGATCTTTAACAAAATTTTAATATTTATTTTCTCACTAATTAGAAAAAATTTGGGGGAAACTTATCAGACCCCACAAGTAATCATATCTGTGTACAACATCTGAAATTGGATAAGGATTACCAAGAAGGATGTTATATTGTCTGAGCTCATTTGTGGTGGTCATTCACAGAGCAGGTTATTTTAGATCGCTGGGTAGCCACGATCTACCTATAACAGCAGGAAATGGATCACCTCTCGCTGTATTCCTGGATGTGTTATATTGTGACACATTCATTACACGAGCGAGTGGCCCTTTTTTATTAATTCCGTTTTATGAAATTTGCAATGTGCTGGGGATACAATTTATTTTTTAGGCCACACTGATTTCGATATGTATGAGCTGGCTTCTTGATCGAAAATGCTCACGAATCCTAAGGGACGAGATGTCTCTCTTGTTTATTTTATAAATCCGCTATGGGAGAGTACCATGTGCTCTGAGCCACAATATTGGTATAGTGTCAAGGGGTTTGAGGCGGATTGGGGTATAGTTGAAATATATTCTGTTTTTTATATTGAGACAGAAGGCAGTATGATGCTCGAGGAGTTCTGAGTATACAGTTTTTTATTAGTTTGGGCTGGGTCTGTAGGTCAATGCCTACCGCATAATATCTTCGACTCATATGTGATTTTGAACAATTGATTACGGAAGTTTATGTGGTGTTTACAAGATATATTGGTTTGGTGTAGAGACCGAGACATAATGACTTTTTATCAGATTTTTGATTATTCAACAAAATTTTGCTTGTTATCATAAATTATTATTTGTGGGTCCACCTTAAATCACTCGTCCATGCGGCTTCTTATGTATTCTTATTCATTATTTATTCATTATTGTTTTATATTATTATTATTATTGTGATTATTTTTTATTATTTTTTTATTATTTTTATTATTGATGTTATTGTAAGTATATTATTATGTTGATTAGTTATTGTTGATGTGGGATTATCATTATATTTTTTGGTGGTGGTTATATTATTGTATTGTTATTATATTATTATTGATTTTATTTTTATATGTTACTATGTTTATATATGTGTTTATATATTATTATGATGTGTTATATTATTTTATATATTTATTTTTTATTATTTTAATTTATTATTATTTTTTTTATTATTAATTATTTTATTATTATTTATTTATTGTGATATGGGTTTATTTTTGATTTATCGTAAAAGGGGGGAGGACGGCGTTTTAATTGTAAACCTTATGTATAGTTTTGTTGCTATAATTATGTTTTTTTTTAGTTGGTTTGGTAATTTGGTTTATATTGGATTTTTGATGTCTGTGTTTGTGTTGGTTTTAAGCACAGTTGATTGTTTGGGTTTTGCTCCATGTCGCCTCCATCGTTTTGTAGAAGGTGTGAAGTATGCTCTGAATTGTAGGAAGTATATTTATCCTTGCTGATATGCGTTTGGCCGTTCTAATACTGTAAAGAGCTTGACTGCTTAACATTTCAGGAAGATGTTTATGGGTCCAATTTATCGGCTTGTTCCAGCACCTTTTCCTTGATTTGGTCGATTTCATTTGTTTGAGCAAGTAAAGGAGAGAGTGTATGTAGACCAAAATTGTCATTGACAGTTATGTTACTTGAGTTTTTTAAAGATTTCAATGTGTATACACATTTTACTATGTGCTCAATTAAGACTGATATAGGTCGACGGTACTCATATTTTGAGCATTTAGTTTAGTTATTTTAATATTAAAGGTCTCCTTGTGGTTTAGAGGGGATTATCAAAATCTTCTTTAAGAATATCCCTTAGTTACTTTACTAATTTAGTTGAGCTGTGCATGGCACTAACAGATACGATCTGTTGAGCAGTGCGTTTGAAGGCAATCAAATAAAAAGCATAGGTTTACTAAGATCGAGTAATTCTGACCCTTCAAACATAGTTCTGCGAAGAAGCTTCATAAGGAAGAATATTTGACTAGTGTTTACATTACAAAGTGGGTGAATTTTTGAAAGGGACGTTTTAGAATCCTTCCGGCTTATCTAGGAGTAAATCTGGTATGGCGATGTGTTGATCAGGAGTGGGGTCTTGAAACTGAGTTTATATAGATACGTTAATTTTGTTGTTGATGGACATCAATGGAACTCAGATTAGATCATGCATGACTATAGCATAATTCTCAGTCGGCCACAAAGTATCACATTCTCTCGTCGAGAAATTGCAGCGCATGTTATTATCAGTTTAATTCCATCTAAAAATCAATTTTTCTTTAACTTTGAAGGATTCCATTTGGAATATTGGGTTGAGCCACTAATGTGAAGTTGTCAGTTAATTGCACCGCTTGTGACATTAATTAGCGTATACACTTTGCAGCCTGTTTCTTTATGCTGCCTCATCAGCTTTGAGAAGGTCACTATCTGACACTCATACATGGGTGGGATGCGGGCGTTGTGTGTATTTCGAGAAAAGTATGTGGAGAGTATAACAGAAGAGAATACACGATGAGTTCGTGCGGTGAGAAAATTCGAGATAGAAATTGCTAAGTTAAATCATATGCTGAGTTGTAAGATGTGAGGTGTCAGCGAAGAAAAAAAAAGATTAATACCGGGACAATACCGGTATAAAAGTGAATTGCCTTGTGATGAGTGTGTAAATGTGTGTACGGGTGTGTGTGTGTTATATTTATTATATATAATTTATATATATATATTATTATATATATATATATATTTATTATTTATATATTATATTTATTTATATATATATATTATTATATATATATATATTCATTAATAAGTTAGTTGCCAATTATTATAATAATGTACTGGTATATGGGACTTAATGTTTATTACTCTATGTGTTAGTTGTTGTGGGTAATTTATATTATTAATTATTATTATCTATATATATATTATATTATATATATATAATTATATTAATTATATATTATATATATATATATATATATTGCTATATAGTATTATTATTATATTATATATTATATTAGTAATATTTATTAATATATTTTATTACTATATTAATATGTATATATTTATATTATATATTATATTATACTATATTACTATAATATATTAATATCTAAATGTATATCTTGTATATATATATTATTATACATATATTTATATTATATTTATTATTATTATATATTATATATGTATATATTATAGTATATATATATTATATAGATATAATATATAGATATATTATAATTTATATATATAATATATTATATATATAATAATTTATATACTATATATTTATTATTATATATATAGTATCCATAATATAGTAAATATTATATATTATAATTATAGTATATATATAAATATTATATTATAAAATATTTTACATATTTTTAATGAAAATATTAATGCAAATTTAATATTTATTAAAGAAATTTGTGAATTTGTTTTCCAATTAAATTTGTAATATACTTTAAAATTATATTAAGTAAAAAGGTAAATTCTATCGACACAAATTTGATTAAAAAGAAAGACCATATCAGATTTCCAAAGAAAAGGAAGAAGTTTAAAATTTTTATTTAATTGTAAAAATTTTAAAAAATCTTATTATACTCTCTATCTATATATATATATATAATCTACAAATCTGTATATTATTATAATATATATATTATATTATATTATATAATATATATAAAATCCATTACATTATTATTTATAGTTTTTTTTTATATTATATTTATATGAATTTTTAGTTATTAGTTATAAAATAAGATTATATAAAAAAAATTATTTATTTGCAGAATGTATACAGTTTTAATTAGGTTAAGAGGTTTATATTATATATATATATATATAATATTTAAATTTTATTTTAATATTTATTAATTTGTATATATATATATATATTAATTATATCTATATATACATATAAAATATAAAAGATAAAAATATTATTTGCATATATATTTATATATATATACATATTATATATATAGTATTCATTTACGTACTATATTAATTTATTATATTATATATTTACTATATATATTTTATATTATTTAATATCATATATATATATAGTATATAGTATATATATTTGATATATAGTAGTATATAAGTGTATATATGAGATGGAATTTTTTTTTTAAAGCAGAAATTAAAAATAAAATTTTTAAGATTCTAATTAGGAAGTCAATGTGGGTTAGTTATTCGATATAGTGTTCTTAATCGAGTAAAGTTCTGGGTTTGGGATTGAACCTTGGGGTCTTGCCGAAGCCAGAGTTGACAATTGCCAACTGAGAGAAAGGGACAGGAGGAGGGATCGGAAAGAACTATAAAAAACTTAGCAAATAATATAAGTTTAAAAAAAATGAGATGGTAAGGGGTTGGCACAAACCTTTCACTACTTCATCCCCAACAGGAAACTCCTAAGGGGAAACAGAATTCCCAAAGAGATTTATTTAAAGTCGGAGAGAACTATAGGCTAAAGCACCTTCGGGAGACAAGGCACTTACGCACTATAAGAGTAGGTGTGAATTACAATCTTCCCAAGTTTTGCACATGGGTTTGCAGATACATGTCCTTTGGTAAGTGACTCGTCGGCGGAAGAGGGGATACGTGGATAAAGAACTGACAGGAATTCCAACACCTTGCGGCTCCAAAAAATGTTCTAATTGTTTGGGGGCTTAGGGTGTCTCCTACCTATTAACAAAGTGAGTTTACACGGGCTCCCACGGTTAACGACGACACCTTAGCCTTAGAACACCTCCGTCGGTATGTTTAATTGTTAACGCAGTTAACTGTGTGAACCTGCTCATTAAATTCCTGGCGAACCAGATGAACACAGTTAGGGTAGGTGTTAAAAAATGTAAAATCCTATGCAAAAGACAAACGGCATTTATATGATTAAAATGTCCCACCCAGTTAATGTGACAGAACAGTATTATCTTTTAAATTTTCCAACAGACCCTATTTAAAATGGTGTCAAAATTGTATAATGATAATGTTGTATGCCAAATTTAAATACGATCTCTCAAATTGGCAATCGTCAACGAAAAGGTGGCAGCGTGCCAAAAAAGATATCTGTTCAGTATGAGAAGGTATGATCTCCAAGAAATGTCACGATCGGTGATAGTAGTTAAAGGAATAATCCTGTTAACTAAATATAATTAAATTCATTAAAAAGTCAAAAGCAAAAAAAAATTTGACTCTATAATGAAATTCAAGTTTCGAAAAAAGTTATGCGGTCCCAAATCTAAATAAATATATCGATGAAAATTTTTTACTAATTTTCAAACGCTATTTGTAATTTATTTCGTTTGGTTTCCGACTTTCCTTTCATAACGAAATTGTTAAAATATAATCTACGTTATCGAACAATAATAATAAAAAATTATAATACATAAACAATATATGTCGGTGTAGATAGAAAAAAACTGTTACTGAATTATGAAAGTAATTATATAAATCCAAAAAAAATAATAATAATAATAATAATAATAATAATAATAATAATAATAATAATAATAATAATAATAATAATAATAATACTACTATAATACTACTACTACTACTACTACTACTAATAATAATAATAATAATAATAATAATAATACACACACACACAATAATAATAATAATAATAATAATAATAATAATAATAATAATAATAATAAATAATAATAATAATAATAATAATAATAATAATAATAATAATAATAATAATAATAATAATAATAATAATAATAATAATAATAATAATAATAATAATAATACAATAATAATAATAATAATACAATAATAATACTAATAATAATAATAATAATAATAAAATAATAATAATAACGATAATATTTATAGTAGTTATTATTATTATAATAATAAATAATAATAATAATAATAATAATAATAATAATAATAATAATAATAATAATAATAATAATAATAATAATAATAATAATAATAATAATAATAATAATAATAATAATAATAATAATAATAATAATAATAATAATAGTAATAATAATACCATTACTAATAATAATAATAATAATAATAATAATAATAATAATAATAATAATAATAGTGATATAATAATAATAATAATAATAATAATAATAATAATAATAATAATAATAATAATAATAATAATAATAATAATAATAATAATAATAATAATAATGATAATAATAATAATAATAATAATAATAATAATAATATTAATAATAATAATAATAATAATACACAAAGCAACAAAATTTGGTGGCAAAACCGGACATAAAATTCTTCAGATTTTTCTATCCCAACATTATTTTTTTAAAAAAAAAAAAAATTTGATAATAATAATAATAATAATAATAATAATAATAATAATAATAATATAATAATAATAATAATAATAATAATAATAATAATAATAATAATAATAATAATAATAATAATAATAATAATAATAATAATAATAATAATAATAATAATAATAATAATAATAATAATAATAATAATAATAATAATAATAATAATAACTTGAAAGAATATGTAGGAAATGATATCAACTCTAAATATATTAAAATTAGAGGTGTAGGGAATCCGCATCCGCATCCGCATAGGCGGATATCCGCATCAATTTTCACTCATCTGCATCCGCAACCTCATCCGCATTTTTACTATCCGCGCATCCGCAACCTTATCCGCATAAATTTTTTGGGGGATAGCGGATAGTATTCATCAATGAATTATGAGTATCGTATGTGCATCCCTTATATATATATATATATATATATATATATATAAGGTATATATATATATATATATATATATATATATATATATATATATCATATATATATATATATATATATATATATATATATATATATATATATATATATATATATATATATATAAAAGCATATATATATATATATATATATATAGGCATATATATATATATATATATATATATATATATATATATATATATATATATATATATATATATATATATATATATATATATATTTAAAAGTAACGGACTTTCAAGGATCACAGAAACAGTCATGATGGAGATAATAGATTCCAAACTCTGCAAAACGATGACGCATGTGCAATTGCAACTTTTCTAAATCCTAGATACAAAAACAAAATTTCTTGAATCACGTGTTTCACAGACTGTTAAAATTAATTTGGGATGCCTATGATGAAATGCTGCTAAAGGCGTAACTATCACTAGCCAATAAAAAGCAAAAGATCACAGAAACAGACACGCAATTACCATCTATTAGCGATATCATTGCCGAATCCATGAACGTTTTTGGCTTCTAGCACAAATCTAGCAGCGATGTTCAGATGCGTCAAAAGACACTATCATTGATCGAAGAGTATCAAAAGAGAAAAAGCTTGAAATCAGATAAAGATCCACTGGTTTTGTGGCGTAATAATTGTAAAAGTTTTCCACATCTTCAGAAGTCGCCAGGAAAAAAAAATCTTAGCAAGCCTTTTAACAAGTGTGGCTAGTGAGCGTCTTTCAGTGGTGCAGATCTCATTTACGACGAAAAGAGAAGCAAACTCTCCTGAAAGGGCTCTGAAGCTTTTGTTGAAACATAATTTGGAATTATTAATTTAAAGCATTAATATATATAACCTTTCCAAATGGATAGAGGCTTGGGAAAAAGGTTGGTGGGGTGCCAAAGAGTTGGGTCCATGACTATGTACACATGATGGCGTTGCAACGCGCGCTAGTAACGCGCGTTCCAACGTGTTAAAGTTTATTACGGTAATACCAGTGCACTGAGGGTACTTCTGCCAGCGCGCGCTTCACGAGGAACCGAGACGCGCGCTGCAGCGCGCGTTGAAGACAGAGCTCGCGCTGCATGTACGCCGTCTGTAGTTATCGTATATGCCGAGATAGACAGCGGCAGCGTTGGAACGCGCGTTGCTTAGCGCGTGTTGCAACGCCATCATGTGTACGTAGCCTAAGGTCTACTTGTGAAGCGCGCGCTAGCAGGCGCCTCAAGTTCTTTTATTTGGAATGTCATCATATATATGCCGTGATAGACAGCGCGCGTTGCAACGCAATCATGTGTACGTAGCCTTAGGCGAGCGCGCTGCATGTATACGCCGTCTGTAGTTATCATATAGTATGCCGTGATAGATAGCGCGCGTTGGAACGCGCGTTGTTTAGCGCGCGTTGCAACGCCATCATGTACGTAGCCCAAGCGTCCTGCACTCTGGTACGGATATATATATATATATATATATATATATATATATATATATATATAAAGAGTTATATATATATATATATATATATAGCATATATATATATATATATATCTATATATATATATATATATATATATATATATATATATATATATAGATAGGTTATATATATATATATATATATATATATATATATATATATATATATATATGTGTGTGTGTGTGTGAAGTACCTGTGGCTAAAACTCTAAAAACTTAACTATCCGCTATCCGCATCCGCAATCCGCGGATAGTGAAAAATCAATATCCGCATCCGCATCTGCGGATAGTGAAAAATCACTATCCGCATCCGCATCCGCGGATAGTGGAAAATCACTATCCGCTACACCTCTAATTAAAATATATCAGAGATAATAATTTTCCAGAAAAATAATTTTATATTGTCTTGTTCGTAATCTCAAGTCTAATAGATAACTATTAGAGCGAGAGGAGTTCAAACCCAAGATGTAAGAAGCAGATGTTTACTTGAGAAAATTTCTAATTATTACTTTATATAGGTGGTCAAGTGACAATAACCTAAGGGGGGAAAGGCTAAATCTGCACCATCACCTTATAGGGACTAAACTACCGACCATATTACCACTACTTCCAATAATACCTTTGTTTACAAACCCAATTTCAATTGAATAGGATTATGCGAGAGGAAAGTCGGTATTTTTTGTTGATCACATGACAATGTTTTAAGTCGAAATTTTAGTTTAATTTATTGGATATATATATATATATATATATATATATATATATATATATATATATATATATATATATATATATATATATATATATATATATATATATATATATATATATATATATATATATATATATATATATATATATATATATTTCAGTTCAGAAATTTTTTATAAATATTTTTCTAATTATGACTTTCAAATAAAAAGTGAAAGCAGGTAAGGATTTCCAATAAACTTTATCATTACCTTCCGAACTGATTTTACCAAAAATCAATATTTAATTTTTCTATTTATTTGCCAATATTTAATAACACTTTCATTTTTTATTATTAATTCTATAAATCAATTATTACCTTTAATTTTTACAAATTTTCCAAAAATTACTTTCCAAATTTTCGGACTATCCAAAATAGTACTTTCAAAACTTACGAACTTTCCAAATACTTTTTTACATATATGATATATATATATATATATGTATATATATTATTATTATATATATATATATATATATATATATATATATATATATATATATTATCATATTATATATAAATATATATATATATATATATATATATATATATAAATAAATAAATATAAATATGTAGAGTTATATATATATATATATTAAGTTATCACCATATAAAATATATATA
>JABUQX010023749.1:27500-40000 GCA_015478945.1 Trachelipus rathkii | reverse complement strand
TATAATAAAATACTTAAATATATATATATTATATATATATAATATATATATATATATAATATATTATTATATATTATATTATTATATAATTATATAGATAATATATATAAATATATATATATATATATATATATATATATATATATATTAATATATATATATATAATAACTTTCATAATAAATAACTAACGTCAGCTCCCAGGGAAGGCATTTAGCTAAAAAACCATAAACTGTCAGTGTTGTGTAGGTCTCATCCTCCATCCGTCTCTATCTTCGAAGTCTCCACCTCTTCTCAATTCCATGATGTTCGGGAAGTTATGCCTCTCCAGTACCTCTTCTACTTCATCTCTCCACCTTCTTCTCGGCCTCCCCCTCGGTCTCCTGCCTCCCGGCCTCCACTCCCAAGACCTTTTCGCCACTCTCTCCTCCCCCATCCTCTCCAGATATCCCAGCCACCTCAGTTGTGCCTTTTCTATCTTATTTCTCATCGCACATACCACTTGCTCTCGTCTCGATATGTCATTCTCACTCATATCTTCTTACTGCTCTTCCCATCATTACCCTCAAAGGCCCATCTCGCCTTCTTGTATCTGCTTCTTGGATACGTTGGTCTCACAACCTCTCGCACCATACATCAATTATGTTAGTCAAAAACATTCTTCCAAAATAATGGATTTTTTTCACCTGCCAGGGCCACATTCTGAATTCTTACAGCAAAGGGATAGAAAACACTCAAGCTTCGCTTCCGATTTTTTCCTTAATTTTTTTTTTTTTTTTTTTCCCTTTCGGCGATATCTTTCCCCAACTCCTCCCCTGTTTCCGAAACACACTTCAAAAATACTTAAACTTTCTACCTCTTTATGTTTGCTAGCATCTATCTGGATTATTAAAACCTTTCTCTATCTCTCTTATTTATTCCCATAAAACTGTGCTTCTCACTTATTTCATTTTCAGCCTACCTTCTTCGAAACACATATGTCCAAACTATGCCATTGTCTTCCTCCTTCGACGCTCCCAGAAAGAGATATATCGTCGGCGTATGACCAAAAATACCCCATTCATCATTATTATTTCCATCCTGCGTTTAAAAATTATTTGTATAAAAACCTTATCTAAATATGCAATGAACATACAGGGGCGATAACACACTCCCCTGCTTCACCCCTGTTCTCACTTGAAACCACTTTTCATTTTCATGTCCTGTCCTCACCTTGCATTTACACACCTCGTACAAGCTCTTAATTGCATTGAGCATTCTCCCCGAAACTCCATATTCTTCCTCTAGACATCTCCACAACCTATCTCTAGGCACTGAATCAAAGGCTTTTTGCAAATCCACGAAGGCCACACTCACTCCAACATTGAATTCCCATGTCTTCTCTACAATCTGTCTTAAACTAAAGACCAGATCCGTTGTTCCCCTATTCTTCCTGTACCCGTGCTGCTCCTCTCCCAACTTTGCCTCTACTTTCTCTCAGTCTTCTCACCAACATTCTTTCATATACCTTTACTATGTGGTTTATCAGGGATATGCCCCTGTAATTTTCACATTTACCAGAATCTCCTTTACCCTTATATATTGGCACGATTATTGCTCTCCCCCACTCTTCCGGCACTCTACCACTCCTCCAGCACCTATTCAGTAACTTTAGGATGTACTTCTTTGTTTGAGCCCCGGCCTCCTTCTCCAGCTCCATACTCACACCATCCTCACCAGGCGTTTTCCCAGTTTTCATCCTAGCAACAGCCTCCTCGAACTCTTGCTCCATAAACTCCTCATCCCCCTCATTCTCCTCCATCCGCAAACTATCCTCCTCCTTCTCTATCACTCCATCCTCCCTCTCTACGTTCAACAAAGACTCAAAATATCCAGTCCATCTCTCATTTATTTCCTCCGCCTTCACCATCACCTCTCCCTCCGCATTTTTTGTTATTTAATTTCTTTTTATCTTTCCTGTATTTATTTCCTCTTTCATCTTACTAGGCCATACAACATATATTTATTTCCTTTTTGATCTTCCTCCAAACTCTCCCCCAGCTCCCTCCAACTCTCTCTCCGCTCTTCTTTTTATTGTTTTTGCTTCATTTCTTGCGATAACATACTCCTCTCTCGTTTCGGGTGTCCTTCTCCTTAGCCATGTTCTCGTCTTTTCTTTTTTGCTTTATCGCTTCCCTTACCTCCTCCGTCCACCACGGTGTATGTCTCTTCTTTCCTCCTCCCCTCCACTCCTCTCCCAGCACCTCCACCGCCACCTCCTTCAAACATTTCTCAACCTTTGACCACTCCTCTTCTTCGCTTTCCTCCCATCCACTCACTTTTTCATTTATTTTTCTTTCGTATTCTATTCTCGTTTCTTGGTTTCTTAGACTCTTTACCTTTATGATCTTCTTATACACAGGTTGTTTTTTGAAGCTTTTCACTTTAACATTTGCCACTATCATCCGATGATCTGTGTCTAAAGACACCCCAGGAATTACCTTTACGTTACTCACTATCCTCTTATCTGATGAAATAAAATAGTCTATTACTGATCTCTGGTCAAAACCTCCTGTATTTTGGTTCCATCTTCTTCTATATATGTGTGTTTCTCTATGTTTGAAAAAGCCATTCATTATTTTAAGGTTATTCCTAACACACATATCTATCAATCTCTCACCTTCCAAATTTCTAACTTCCTCTCCAAAAGGTCCAATGAACTCTTCCACTCCTTCCCTCTCTCTTCCCACTCTTGCATTAAAATCTCCCATCATTATAGTCGCCGCATTTTCATCTGGTCCATACGCATCTTCCAGTTTTTCCATGAAGGTATCCTTCTCTTCCTGGGTGCATCCCTGTTGTGGAGCGTACACCTGAAAGATTCTATATTTCTTGTTTCCCAGCTTCAATGTACACACCATCAATCTCTCATTTATCAGTCGAACCTCCTGTATGAAAGGAGACAACCTTGGTCCTATGATAATTGCCACTCCATGTTTGCATCCTCCTCCCACCTCACCCGAGAACATCAAAACATAACCATCTCCTAAGTCCTTTCCACTTTCACCGCCTCTCATCCTCGTCTCCGCCATACCCATGACATCTATATTCCTCTCCCTCATCACCTCCAAAATCTCCTCCTCCTTATCTCTATAAGTAGCTATATTTAAGCTACTCATTTTAAGTGTAGTCAAATTCATGTTCCTTTTTCGGTTAAAGGGTCGTCGTCCTTGAATCAGTCCGGTTTCCGAGGCTACACGCGGAGAATTGCAAGCTAATATTTTTTTACCACATCGGCTTGCTAGGCCTGTCTGTATATATATATATATATATATATATATATATATATATATATATATACTATATATATTATAATATTATAATATATATATATATATATATATATAATATATATATATGACCTTTTCTGTTTTACGACTCCGTCAGTTTTTATTTTTATTTTATTTTTTTAATATATTTCTGGTATATGATCCTTACAATTAATTTAAGTGGTAACGGGCATGATTCAAAAATATATTGGACCTTTTCCGTTTACGACTCCGTCAGTTTTAATTTTTTTTAATTTATCGTTTTTTTTTTTTAATATATTGCTAGTATATGATACTAACAACGAATTTAAGTGGTAACGGACATGCTTCAAAAGTTCGAAATATTTTAAATAAGCTTTTAAAAAAGTAATTTTTTAGCAATATTTTGTTTTTATTTTTGGGGGGATTTTTTCAAACGAAAGGAATACCCAAGGGTAAACCGCAAAGATGGCAGGAGTCGGGGTCCGTTTGCCTTCCGGAGACCGACAGGGTAGGACTATTTCCCACCTTCCGGGGATGGTTGCGGAACCCCCGCTCCTTTGGTATTTGGTTGTCGCGGGGTTCCTTTCCGCTCCTCCCTTCGGGGGTATGGAAAACGTCCCCCCCTCGGTCCCCCGTCGGCTCGATCCCCCCTAATATTTTTTTTACATTTTTACATTCCAAATATGTAATTGGTTTTTCTGTAAGTGTCGTACTTTTCGAGATATTTCATTTTTGAAAAAATATTTAACATAAATGTGATTTTTAAAAAATTATTTAAAATATTTCGAACTTTTGAATCATGTCCGTTACCACTGAAATTCATTGTTAGTATCATATAGTAGCAATATATTAAAAAAAAAAAAAAAATTCAAAAACTGACGGAGTCGTAAACAGAATAAGGACCTATATATATATATATAATATATATATATATATATATATATATATTATATTATATATATATATATATAATTAATTAATATATATATAATATTATTATTTTTTTTTATTATATATATATAGAAAAAATAATATATATATATAAATATTTTTATAATATATATATATATATAAATATAATAATAATTATATATATATTATATATATAATATATAATTATTATATATATTATATATATATTATATATATATATTAAAAAATTTCTAGTTTTTAAGCTACACTAAAATTTCACTTATTAAATTTATTAATACATTTTCCTCAATATGATTTTAATTTTACCCTTAATTTTCAATTTTTAATCTGACAACAATATATATATATATATATTATATATATAATATATATATATATATATTATATAGATATATATATATATATATATATATATATATATATATATATAATTTATATATATATATAGATATCTAACCATCAACAGGCATATTAGAAAGGGCAATGAATCCATTCTTAGGGCGAATCACCGTAATTTTGAAAGTACTTTTGAAGCCTGGCTCATCAAAACAAGGAAAAGCCCGTCTAGCATCTGTTGGCTGAAACTTAGTAGTTGCAATTACTCTGAAAATTATAATGATAATAATAATAATAACAATAATAATATGATAATAATAATATAAATAATATAATAATAATAATAATAATAATAATAATAATAATAATAATAATAATAATAATAATAATAATAATAATAATAATAATAATAATAATAATAATAATAATAATAATAATAATAAATAATAATAATAATAATATTAAGAATAATAATATAATATTAATAATAAAGATAAAATAATTAATAATAATAATAATAATAAATAATAATAAATAATAATAATAATAAAATTATAATAATTAATGATCACAGTTCTTAAATAATGAGAATTAAAAAAAATAATAATAATAATAATAATAATAATAAATAATAAATAATATTATATATACGCTCCTAATTTCTTTATTTCTAATTAAAAATTATTTATTTTTAGACCAACGTTCGCTTCTCTTTTTTTAAATGAAACGTATATGTAAAAAGAAATAATAAAAAATAATTGGAATTTTTTTTTTAAAAATAATAAATAATAATTTACGACAAACTAAATGTTATACGGAAAGGAATTTTTCCTTCAATCCGGGGATCATCTGCTGCTTTCAGGTAGTGGAGGTCTCTGGGAAGAAAACTAAGATGCCGCCCCCAATCCACGGTGGAACAGCATACGCCAATGGATTCATGGCCGGAGGAAAGTCCGGTCTCTAATATGTGAACTCAGGATACCAGGCGACCTCCAGCAAGACGCTCTGCTGCGGGTGACCGCATAATGCCTCTTTATCTATCTTTTATGGATACAAAATAGTTTTCTCAGGGGGGAACCCCCTTAAGTGCACCAACCAAAGAGGCCTCTAAGCATCCACTGGATTCCTTCCAAACTTTAACCGAAAAAGGGCTTCTAGCCCCTGTCAGGAGGGGCGGAAGGAGAATCCAATCTGTCTGTTGTACCCCATCTGTGGGATACATCATCCAACATTGAGGAGTCCATTCAAAAGCTCAAATTAACAATGCCACGCCTAGGAAAAGATACAGGTGGCTGGTGAAGAATTGGCACGATCTTTCAGAGGCCTGTAAAACTGGCTCTAGTGCCTGTTGGCCCCCCGCCTAATGAAAAAAGAGCGTGCCCTAGCGATTCTCCGCCAGAAGGGGTACCAAAGGAACCCAAGACTGGGAGTAGTGGAACTGGCGCAAGCACCTAACATTGCTCAAGTCACAATCCAAATACAATTAAAATAGGAATAGTCTCTAAAGACTATTTTGAAGAAATCTTGTAAATGGAGCAATTAAAGGCCATACAAGAAGGAGTTTTAACATTGATAGATTCAAGCATGTTGTACCATTACGGCCAATTGTTTCACAGGTTCTTGTCCTCAAACCAGGAATGGGTGCTGCTTCAAACTGCCAATGATGAGGCCACAAGCTGATTGGCTGAAACTTGTTGTTGGCAGCTTGAAGCCGTTGGGCGGGGGCAGGCCTGAGGGCAGTGGAGGGAGATGAATCCCCCGGCCCATAGTTGCTAACTAGTCTTTTCCCAAAATAGTGCAAAGGAAAAGAACGACCATGATACTAGCCTTTGCAAAAGCACAAAACCATGGCGTAACACTGTAAGAGTGAATGTCTGAGAAGGGAATACAGGAGGCGATTCTTGCACACCTGCACGTTCTTTCTCTTGCCAACACTCTGTGACAAAGCTGTTATCTCAAACCACTCTTCTCAGTTACAAAATTTGGTACTGTAAAATAGGGGAAGGGGTGATTACCAACAGGGGGAACTTGGTTCCCCATCTTCGGGTGCAATGACCAAAACTACGGGGAGGGAAAACCCCCCCAACTTTTTTTTTTTTCCAAAAAAAAAGGAAAAAATTTTGGGGGGGAAGGCTTCAGCTGATCAAGGAAAGTCAACACCCTCTGGAATACAGCTAGTAAAAATGAAAACCCCCATCCAAGGTAGCCAGGGCGTGGAAAGTGATCTACAATCATCAGCCTCATCAAGGGGACCAACTCAGGTCCACAAACCCAGTCGACCATAATGGCAGAGCGAATCCATCTGGGCGGCCTTCAAAATCAACCTAATCATGCAAAGCGGCAACTGACGCTCTCTTTCCGGACCTTTGTGTGAGAGTATGGCTTGAAAAAGCCCTCATACAGGGAGCCGTGGGTGAGAGAAAAAAAATCAAGGCATTTACCAGTGGAATGGTGGTAAGATTTGAGAATTACTGTCGTGGACCAGAACATTGCCTCGGCTTCGATGGTTGTCGGCAGTGGAGTTAATCTCTTTCTATTTCCAGGAATTTATCACGAGGACCTAACAGAGCCTTAGGAGACGGTGCCAACCACGCGGGGTGTGGCAAGCAGGTAGTAATTTCCTCGGCATAACTTCTGCGGGAATCTAACGAAGCACCTCCGCGAAGAGTCCAAAGGCTTGCTTAACATTGTCAACGGCACAACACTGGGTTGATTTTTTGGATAGCGACGCAAATGCTCATCATTTCTGTGGACAGCGGTGACATCAAACAACAGAGGTGATATGTATCTATAGAATTCTTAACTCATTTTATGGTATGATTGTTGTGAATGTGAGCAGCAAAACCACATTTCATCACATCAAATAGGACAGAAGTCCTAGACCTACTTTAATAATGCTACCTTGGCACACAGATCTCGGAACTGGTATGTGTCTGATAGAAGACTCTCACTCGACCATAGGAACATCAGGTTTGAGATCAAGCTATGGAGAAAGTTTGAAGAGGAGTGGAGAGTACCAAAGCTAACAAACTGGAGCCCTGTATAAAGAACTCTCAAGCAGGGTGTGTGAGGGACATGGAGGGCATATTTATTTACGTGACCTAGAGTACCACGAACCACTGCAATACTCATACAGACTCGTATGAAAACAGTTGCCCTCTGAAAAGAAAAGGGTAGCTAGAAGCGTCCCCTGGTGGAACCAATAGCTAACCACTGTAAGGCTAAGACCAGGAGACTCTGTCAAATAAAGCTAAGAGGTAAAAAAACTGGCGCAGGCGCTATAAAACAGCCTTAATCGCTTATTAACAGGAGAGACTTAGAAAATCTAGGAAGAAAGAACTTGAAGGACTCTGTTTGAAAGCATTCAGTGTGTCAACCTGAAACTGCACATCTACATAAATTGCCTCGCAAAAGACCAGTCAAATGGTGTGAGTCTTTTCTTAAAAAAAGGACGGTAGCTATACAATGGTCCAGGGAAACATAGTGGAGCTTTTTAAATACTCACTTTCCGCACAACAAAATAGTTGAAGACGAGAGGAGGGATATGGGATGGTGGGAGACCTAATAGATGGACGGAGAGTCTGTCTGGAAGAGTCTTCTTCCCTGATAGGGTGGAATGGACACAAACTATTGGCCCGTATAAATCTCCTGGAGGGGATGGCATATTCCCAGCCTTGCTTCAACAAGGAATGGAGAGTCTGCTTCCACTGCTGGTGAAGGTGTTAGGGCGAGTTATATCAAGGATGTATTCCCCAGCTGTGGAGAAGTATAAGGGGTGGTTTTCATCCCTAAGACGGGAAGACGCTCTATGGCTGACCTCAGATCAAATCGACCAGTTAGTCTTACAACATTCCCATTAAAAACAATGAAAAAGGGTGATAGATTACCATATAAGGGTATAAACTTCAATAGAAAAGGTACTCACCATAGTCAATGGGCTTACCAATCTGGTAAATCAACAGTTGGCCCTCTAGACAGCTTGGTATCTAAGCTAGAAGGAGCGCTATAACACAAGGGAAGTGGCAGCTGCGCTTTCTTGGATATGCAGGGTGCTTTTGATAACACCATGCATGCGACCATGGAGGATGCCGCCGCCTCCAAGGGCGTCGGACCCTCAACGATTGCCTGGATAAAAGCAATGTTAGGGACAAGACGTATTACGGCTGAACTGGGAGGGGAGATGATCACTGTGGCGGCTGTGAGGGGATAAAGCTCCCAAGAAGGGGTACTTTCACCCCTTTTGTGGACCATGGTGGTTGACGACCTCCTCACCAAACTTAGCGAATCAGGATTTGAGGTGCAAGGTTACCTGACAACATTGTACTAGAAGCAAGCACATAGAGCTTCTAATGGAACTCAGTCAAAATACCATTAATCTCGCTTACAATTGGTGTTTAGAAAGAGAACTGAACATCAATCCAAGCAAAACAGTTATAGTGGAAAAGGGAGGCTTAAGTATGTAGCCCCAAGATTGGTGGGATCACTATAAACCCCTCCACTGAAGTCAAATATCTGGGAGTAATCCTAGATCAAAAACTTACGTGGAATCCACACCTTAAAAGAGTCGTGGATAAAGGAATGATGGCCCTATGGACATGCCGGAAAATGCTTCGCAAAACATGGGGGCTGAAACCAACATTGACTAACTGGACATTCATAGTTGTAGTCAGACCTATAATCACCTATGCCTCACTCGTTTGGTGGCCAAAGGTGGAACAAAGGACTGCACAAAATAAATTACAAAGATTACAAAGGCTTGCATGCCTAGCGATCACAGGGGCAATGCATACTTGCCCTACTGCAGCCATGGAGGTACTGATAGGCCTCCTTTCCTTGCACCTGCATATTAAAGGGGAGGCCATATCATGTGCATTCAGACTGACTATTCTTGACCAGTTAAAACGAAGAACTGGACTTGGACACCTTCGTATACTGGATATGTACCAGAGTCACAGGTGGCCATTACAATTTCGGATCTAATGCCAAAACAAAAAAGCTTTGGAAAAAAGTACAAAATATTTCTTACAAATCGATCAACATCGGAAAGTGGAGGCCCAAAACTCGATTCAGGAACTATCTTGTGGTACATTGATGGATCGGTGATGGATGGTGGGGTTGGCTCGGGTCTGGTTGGACACAACTGCAAGCGCAGCATGGCCATGGGCGCTTTTCCCACCATCTTTCTGGCAGGGGTTTATGCCATAATGGTGTGTGCCCGAATAAATTTAAATAGGGAGATGCGTGGAACGGAGATCGCTGTGGTGACTGATAGCAAAGCAGCTGACGGAGCCTTAGGCTCATGCGTATGCGATTCCAAATTGGTTTGGGAATGCCAATATATCCTAAAGCAACTGGCTCAACACAGCAGAGGTGTACCAGGCAATAAAGAGGCAGATCGCCTCACTAAAGAAGGAGCCAAGACCACCTTCTGTGGTCCGGAACCTTTCTGTGAACTTTCTAAAGGTCATACAAAAGAATTTCTAACACAATGGGAATATAGATCCATAAACACTTATTGGACAAAAATCCCTGGTCTCAGACAAGCCAAAAGTCTGATTGATCCCTCTCCGAGAAAGGCAAAAGAAATGCTTGCTCTGAGTAGATCTGACATTAGACTTTTGACCGGACTTCTGACTGACATGGACCAGTCAGATATCACCTTAAAAAATGGAAAAAGTCGAATGCGATTCATGCAGCTACTGCCTTGAAGCAGTAGAAACGGCAGAACACATTCTATGTAATTGCGAAGCTACAAACTGGGAAAGATATTGCTGTTGGCAGAAGGACACACTGAAGCCTTACGATATCAAAACCTCATCTCCTGGAACAATCCTGAGGTTCCTGCGGAAAATCGGGTTCAACCAGGAATTTTAAAAAACAAGGGCTTGTCGCAAAAGGTCCATGCGGGTCGCAGTGACAAGGGGCCTCAATAGAAGCCAGCACCTTAATAATCTAATTTAATAATAATAATAATAAAAAAAACTCAATATCAGCATTTATTTTAAAGTAAGATTTTGATGCTTTTTCAAGCCTACTGAATGTATTTATCTCAACAGAAGAAATTTTTTTTAGTATTTTTCTTGAATAAAATAAAACAATTGATTTATATCGGATACACAGCGAATACCCTCAACATGAGAATGTCGCAACATAAGTATAAGCCGAGCAAAATATTTCAACATTTTAATGAAGAACACCACAAAATTCCCGATAACAGCATAAAAGAAAGCTTCTCCCTCATAACAAGAAAAAATGATTTTTATAAATTGCGCCTAGGGGAATCGTTGCTCTTAAGGAAACATAAACCAGTGATAAACATAAAATATAACGAAATGTCCAATTTTTTAAGCATCTTTAAATGACAAAAAGTCAATATAAGTTAACTTCTCTAACTTTTAAATTTATTAATTTTATTTATTTATTTTTGTTAATAGTTTACACGACATTTATTTTATCAAAATTGTTAAAATATTAAAAATAAAATTTATTCCTTGAAAATGTCCTAAGTGTACGGACGAAAGCTTGGTAATATACTTAAATCAATTGCTTTATTTTATTCAAGAATAATACTAAAGAAAATTTCTTCTGTTGAGAGAAATACATTCAGGAGGTTTGAAAAAGCATCAAAATAATAAAAATAATAATAATAATAATAATAATAATAATAATAATAATAATAATAATAATAATAATAATAATAATAATAATAATAATAATAATAATAATAATAATAATAATAATAATAATAATAATAATAATAATAATAATAATAATAGCTTCAAATTCTCTAACGTTAAATGCTCTGTATATTTCAATAAATTAATTCAATAATTTTTTAGACAAAGGGTGCTTAATTGATGCAAACTAAAGCAAAATTATCAAATTATATTTTGAAAGGTTAAGCAAAATAGCGCAAAATAGATTGTGACAAGAAGTCACTCTTGCGTCAATTATAGTTTAATTAGAAAAACTCATATTCTCAACAAGCATTGTACACATTGAATCATCAAAAAAACTAAGCTTCTTCCTTAACGCAAACTTCCATCAGTTTTGAGCAAACTTCGACTGAAGAAAATATTGTCCAAATTTTTTTTTAAAGAGCAAAAGCTTCTAAATGCGACTCCCTAACTGGTTTTAAATAAAAACAAATAAAAACCGAAGTAGAACTTTTTCCGAACTGTTGGGTCAATTATATATATATATATATATATATATATATATATATATATATATATATATATATATATATATATATATATTATATATATATATATATATATATATATATATATATATATATATATATATATATATATATATATGCCTATACTTGCAATAAATTCTAAAAATATTAAAGTTGCCATGAATACTTCAATTTTCATCCCATATCTGGGTATCTGTGGGCATGTAACATTTTTGGGCATCAGATATGAAAAATTTCATACAATATATTTTTGATCAGTAACCCATCTATCTCAATTTCAAATTTGAAGCCGTTTTGACAAAGAGTATTTAACTACTAATTAAGATGGCCACGACAGAGTATTGAGCACACTATTTGATAAAGAGCATAATTGAAGGCCATCCAGTTTTAGCTCCAACTCCAAGCTGAAAATGGTTATAATTTCTTAATTTTCAGTCGATTTTGACCAAATAAAAAGCTGTTGCATATAAAAAAATAATCTAAATAAAAAATGTACATCTCCCCCGACTACAAATGCTATGAAAATTTCATGTTGACCATATGACCAGAAAAAAAATATTTTCACAATTTTCCATTTTTTAAAACACAAAAAAGTTAGGTTTGGATTTTGACCATTGCTGGAATCTGAGGTCAAAAATCAAAAAATCGCTTGTGCTAATAGTTAGGCAGTATGTACATCTTTGTATATTTCAAGTTTCAATTCATTTCGACAAAAATTGTATAACGAGAATCCAAAAAT